>JAECUM010010808.1:0-52289 GCA_016617855.1 Megalonaias nervosa | reverse complement strand
ACTGCAAGGCATCATTCAGGTTCCACATCAAACCAAACGTTTTTTTGACAGAAAAAAAGTCGCCTTGACGCAACTAGCCGATCCTCGCATCGACACTCAAACCAAAAAGCAAATCATTTTGAAACCTGGAGGAAGCAGTTCTCTAGGAGGTGTCATCATTCGTTCCCTCTTAAAATGGGATCCTAATGCTCCCAAAGTCGTCCCCAAGAAAAAAACCACGCCCAAACGTCTCTAGAAGAAAAAGAAAAAGAGCAACGGTGTCAAGACCAGGTCACAGCCTCAGAGAAAGGAAAAGAAAAGTCCACAGAAAACAACTTCTACTCGCAAGAGAGTGTCTCCAAAACTTCTCCAGCGGTGACACCCTCTTCCTCTTTAGCGGCTGTAGCCGCTGCTCACAAAGTACCTGCCCCCAAAATCAAAGTCCAAGAGAGAACGGGTGTGTTACAGAGTTTACTGGATTTATCCAAGCAAGAACTGTCCCGATTTAGTCCGTTGCGAACTCCTCCACGACGTGTGTTGCCTGTCATCAAGTTGATACGACGTAAAGCCAATCAGTGGCGACGCATTCCAGTATAAAAAAGGCTCTAGACAAACAATACGGATCAGTGTTTTTGTGCTGCTGCACGTCCAAAGATGTTCCCTCCACACCAAAAGATGTCACCTCATCGTCGTTCTCCTGTCCAGAAAGGAAAAAAAAAGACAGTCTCGTCATGCGAAAAAACGCTTAGCCAAACATCGACGTCACCCCTAGAAAAGACACACTCGTCCAAAGACAAAGAGGAGTCACCAAAGAGGAGGATTCTTTGGCGATATTGGAAAACACATCGTCACCTTTATGACGAAGCGATAGTCCCCCAAAAAAGGATAAAAGACCGTTTGACAAGTCATCGTCGTCAGTGTATTTTTGGTGTGTGTCCCAGAATCAACAAACAAAGATGTCACCCCGCAAAAGACATTCCTCTTCTACCCCCAAAGGAAAGAAAAGGAAAGGACTGCCACCTCGTTTAGCCAAACATTGGGACATGTTGTCAGTCCTGTCCAAATCTCCTCCACCAATGCGAAAAAACTCATTCAAACTGCCTCTAAAGACGTCATTGATACCGTTTGCGAATGTTGTCTGAATGTCTTGAAAGGCACAATACCTTTGTCTAAACACCAGAAAGAATGCTTAGGCAAACATCAACACGTTCTTCGCCAAATGGTCCAAAAGAAAAAACCCATTGGTCAAAAGAAAAAGATGTTGGTGCAACGCGGAGGAATTTTACCCTTTTTGCCCATGTTGCTGAAAGGAGTAATGGGAACAATAGGAGGACCCTTGCTGAAAGGAGCATTGGGAAACATCCTGGGAGGATGAAGATAAATGGTCCAAGAAGATAAAAGGGGCCTTTGGAATCAAAAGATCTCAGACGTGATCCTTGAAATCCGATGGAAGGACGAAAACTGGCTTTAGTGCCTTACAAACGATGGATGGAATACCATCGTTGGCAAGAACAACGAACCCCACATTTACCTTCCAATTCTCATTTGACCGAAATGTCACAGTTACAACACGAATTGCAATCGTTGATGGATCGCAGCGATTTGTCAGAAACGGAAAAATCGCAGCGGTACGGTCAATTGTTGCAGCGACTGCAACTCTTTCACCAGAAAGCTTTAGACGAAACAGCTCAATCCACTCTGAAAGATTTTAAGGCCTTGATGAAAAGTCCATCACCACTACTACCACCTCCAGTGGTCAAGACAGAAAGTCCACCACCACTAGGCCCAGTGATCAAGACAGAGAAAGAAGAAGAGTTTCAAACTCCACCAGAAAAAGTATGCAAGTTAACAACACCATCTACATCCAGAATTGGTTGGATTAAAAAGATGACGGCTACTCCTTCTTCCTCAGAAGACAAAACGAAAGCCAAGACAGAAGTGAAACAAGAACTGATTACTCCTGTTCAAACACTGTCCTCCTCCTCAACACGTATTGCTCGTCGGACACGCAAAGCATTACAAACCAAGAAAATACCACAGAAGGACAAGAGTAGCATCAGTGAAGAGTGGATCACTTATTAAAAAATGGAGAAGGTGTTAGCCAGCATTTACTACGATCCATCCCATCCTGCAGGTTACGGAGGAGATCAGAAATTGTATCGGGATGCCAAAACTCAATTGAAAAGTATCCGTTTACCTCAAGCGCAACGATGGTTACAAGAACAAGCCACGTACACCTTTCGACGAAAATTTTCCAGAAGTCGCACCTAAGTAGAGGGTATCGATCATCAATGGCAAGCCGATTTAGCCGATGTCTCTCATTTAGCCACCTACAATCGTGGCTACAAATATTTATTTTGTGTCATCGACGTCTTTTCCAAATTTACTTCGGTCGATCCATTGACTTCCAAATCGAGCAGTGAGTTAGTGCGAGCCCTGCAACTGGTGTTGAAACAAAGCGGTCGTCACCCTCTTCGATGGCAAACTGACAAAGGCACCGAATTTCTAAACCAAGCTTTCCAAAAAGAATTGAAGAAACGTGACATTCATTTTTCCACCACCGAGAATCCCGAAACCAAAGCCAGCATCGTGGAGCGTTTTCAACGCACCTTGAAAGAACGCATGTGGAAATATTTTACGCATCAACATACTCTCAAGTACATCGACGTCTTGCCACACCTCATCCAATCGTACAATCAATCTTACCATCGGAGCATAGGGTGTGCCCCCCAAGAAGTGACTCCCGACAACGAAGTGACCGTCTTCGAGCGTCTGTTTGGTCCGTCCTCGACGGTAACTACCACTAATAAAGGTGGAGTATTGGCAGCAGGAGATTGGGTACGCATTGGTAAAACCAAACGCACTTTCGACAAAGGTTACTTACCCAACTGGACCACCGAATTGTTTCGTGTCACCGAACGTGTGCGTGGCCGTCATCCTCCCGTCTATAAATTGGAAGACATGAACGGAGAAGTGTTAAAAGGAACGTTTTACTTGCCCGAGTTACAACGTGTGACCAAAAAAGAAGACGACGTGTACGAGATCGAAAGCATTCTCGATTGAAGAACCCAAAAAGTAGGAAAGAAACGTGTCAAAGAAGTCAAAGTACGTTGGAAAGGATATCCTCCCAGTTTTGACTCTTGGATCGACGCTTCGCAACTCATCGACTATAAAAGAAGTGACCATCATGCCCTTCAACACAGCCTCAGTTACTGCAGTGACCACTCCTTCCCCCAGTTCTTCTCTGCAAGATCTACAAAAGCCACCTTTGTGGGTGTGGTGTGGAGAACGTGTGCCTAAAACGCAAATCGTCTTTTTCTGTCAAATCTTTGTGGTGTATTGTGTGATCGGTGCTGCCATTGCCAATTTGAGTTTGCAACAAGGAGACAAACAATTGTGAACCATTTTACTGAGCAGTTGCATTGGTTACCTTCTTCCCAATCCGTCTCTGAAATATTCCTCTAACGGAAACAACAACAACAACGGGAGCCTTGTGTCCAACGTTAGTTCCAACATTCACCCTAATCATCCTCTTTTAGACACTCCTCTGACTTGCAGTGACCCCTCGGACACTATAACTGTGGAATTATGAACAACCAATTTTACTTAACGTTACCCAGTGACAGTTCCATGGAGGTGTTTCCCAATAACACTTTGTGCTGTTTCTCGGCCAGATTACCTCAAGCCATCCAATTGGATCACGAAGCCCATTGGGAAATGGCTCTGGTGGAAATGATTCACCCTACACAAATCAAAACATCGTCGAAAATCAAAACACTTTGACGGTAGAAGTTTATGACGAACAAGTGCAACAAGCCATGGATGAACTCGCTAGTGTAGCTGACTTTATGAAATCACAAGACCCCAAAACTAAACGAACCACTTATCTGTTGAAAATTCCTGTGGGTTATTATTTTAGTGGTCAACATTTGGTGAACACGATTGCTGACAGGTTCAATTTCATGTTTGGTAAAGCCTTGGAGAAAACCAGAAAAAGTGTCACGATCGAGTACCACAAAATAGCTCGTCGCCTAATGATGAAATTTTTAGAGGACAAAGTATTGGCCATTACATTTTGTCCTGAATTGTATGACATTTTGGGTGGAGACCCCAAGTTGATCAAGATGAGAAAGGAAATGCCAGCCATGAGCAGTAACTTGGATTTTGCGAAACATTTTCGATTCCCTGTAGAAATGAACCAAGGACTAAATTTGATGTTTGTGTACTCCGATGTGGTGGAGTACAACGTAGTGGGACACAACTCCGTACCGTTACTGCGTGTCATTCCTTTCAAAGTGGATTCTGCCACGGCTGCTGACGAGGAAGGTGGAAACACCTATCAAGTTCAACGCGAATTTGTACATCCTCACTATTTGCCCGTCAGTAAGTCGTATTTCGACACTGTCAACATTACAATAAAAGGAGATCTGGGACAAAATATTCGATTCACCAAAGGGAAAGTCACAGTGAAACTCCATTTTCGAAAACGATTACTCTAACTTTTTGTCAGTCATGTATCCTGTGTACCAAGGAGTCGATCGACAGCGAGGACATGGTTTAGGTGATATGCTCAAATCAGCTTTCGTAAAGTGACTCCCGTTTTGAAACCGATGGTGACACGGGGATTGCACGCCTTAAAAGATGCCGCGTTGACGCGCGGCAAAGAATTTCTCCAAAATGTCACCATTGACAAAGAAAACCCCCAAAAAGCTTTCTTGAGGGCAGGCAAAAATGTTTTGCTTCAAACAGGCAAAGACCTTTTGGGTCAGCCAGAAACTGTTATAAATGCCCTGGGCGATGCCGAGTCAGGCATTCCTGCTTCCCTGACGCCACAGCAAAGGACAAGGCAGAAAAAGACGACGAAAACACCCCTTGAGAGGACTTCACACCCCTAGAACTAGAAAGACTAAGAAAAGAAAAACTGTCCGAGAGTTTGACGGTTTTGATTATTAAATCAGAGAAAATGAACCATCGAGAGTCTTGTGCTTGTTCCAAGTCGGAACTGGATCTGTTTGCCATGCCACCCACCATGATAACGATGCAAGAATCCCAATGGGTCGAATTTCATCCCGTCTCCTCTTTGACGGATTCAGCTCCCATCGAGTTTGAAATCAAAGGAGAACCCGAAGATTACATCGATCTGAATAGCAGTTACTTGTACTTAAAGCTGAAAGTGATCAAAACCGACAACACCAATCCGGGTGCCGATGCCAGAGTAGCTCCCGTCAACAATTTCATGCATTCCTTGTTCAGCGAAGTGGATTTGTACTTGAATAACAAACTGGTCAGCAGTAGTATGGATACTTACCCTTACCGAGCGTACCTAGAAAATCTCTTGACGTACGGAAAAGAGGCCAAGAACATTCATCTTGATGCTTGCGTGGTATGGAAACCTGACACCGCAGGTGAAGACACGTTTAACGACACAGCCCTGACAGCCGATGACAATCCTCACAATGTGGGTTTTAACAACCGTCGAAGGAAAATCCTGCAAGGTCGTAATTTAGAACTGATGGATCGTTTGCATTTGGACATGTGGTTGCAAGACAAGTATTTGCTCAACGGAGTGAATATTCGCCTGAGACTCAATCGCAGCAGTGTCGCTTTCCATTTGATGGCTCATGCCAACGAGTGCAAAACCATCATCCAAGAAGCCAGACTTTACGTGCATCGTGTAGATGTGTTACCTAAAGCGGGAAATGACATCAGTCAAACACTGAGCAGATCGACCGCCAAGTATCCGATACGACGTGTAGAAGTGAAAACATTCACCATTGCTGCTGAACTCCGATCCAAGATCGAAGATCATCTGTTCCAAGGACAGTTACCCAAACGTTTAATCGTTGGCATCGTCAGTAATGCAGCCCTCAACGGAGCCCACAATCAAAATCCTTTCCAGTTTAAGCACTACAGAGTGTCCAAGATCGAAGTCATTCGCGATGGCAAGACTTTGTGTACCAGACCCTTCGAAGCTAACTTTGCCCAGAAGAATTACTTGAGATCGTACTTGTCACTGTACGAAGCTACGGGGCAACTAGGAAATAACGCCAGTCACGGTATTTCGTACGATGATTATGTCGGATGTTGCACTTTGTGGGCCTTTGATTTCACTCCAGACCAAGGCAGCGACGAGGGACATTTCCACCCTATAAAATCCGGTCAACTGCGTGTGGAACTTCAGTTTGCAGAAGCTCTCACTGAGACGGTCAACGTCATCCTGTATGCTGAATTCGATAATACCATAGAAATCAACAGTTTGAGAGAAGTCATTCTAGACTATTAGAAACAATGGAAGACTCCTATCCCTCTTTAAACAGTAGAGAATCTTTGGACATGGAATGGGAGGATAGCGTGAAAGCAATACCGAAGCCTGAAGAGCTAGAGAATGTCAGGATGTTAGCTATAGCCCAAGACCTAATAGAAGAGGTCTTCCGAGAGGAAATTAAGAAAGAACAAGAAGAATGGACTGAGAAGTACAGACTTAAAAAAAATCAGAGAGAAGAACAACAGCAGCAACAACAGCAGCAGCAGTAAGAACCAGACAGAGGTTCTGTGGACTGTCGTGTGGACACCAAAGAATTCTCTTTCTCTTTCCGCAGAAGCAGACCGTATCGTTTATGAAAACCTGCTGCCAGACGGGGAAGCAATCTTAAACAGTAAAAAAAAAAAGAGTGCCATTACTACCGTTAACAAAAAAACAAACAAACAAACAAACAAACAAAAAAAACGCAGCCCTTTTCAGGGCTACCCAATACTCTCGAAAAGACATACTAATTCAATTGCCAAAACTTTTAAAATTTTTTAAAAAAAGATAGAAGTGTGTCTATAAGCACTTCGTTTCTTTTGTCAGTAAAAAAATCCACCCTTTGTTTTCTCTGTCTTGTCCAATCGTGAATGTCTGTGTTTGTAAGGAAAAAGTAAAAAAAGTCAACGTGAGTGCTTCTTTTAGGTCCGCACGTTTGATGTGATGGGGAATTTGGTTGTTAGGGGATGTTTACCTTCACGTCCGTGCTTCAAGGATATAAGGTGACGCGATAGTCAGTCCACCTACCCATCGTTGACGTATCAACACTGAAGATGAGCACCAAAATTGCTAAGCTTTAAGAACTCCAAATGCACCTAGAGTATGCCAGACGTCTCCTGGACAAGCTGGCTATCGAGGCCGTTGCAGAAGAAGCCAGACGTAAGGAAGATTTGGAAAAAAAAAGAAAGAGGAGGAGAAAGAAAAGAAAAGAGGGACCCTGCCTCACCTCTTCATGAAATCTCAGTGTGAGGTGAAACCTGAGGTGAGGACACAACAACCAGTACGACCACCTCAACAACAACAACAACCAGTACAGCGTGCAGAGGAGGCAAGGAGGCCAGATTATCATCATCATCCCTGGGTCTGGCACAGAGGATAGAGGGAACAACAAGTATTCAATATTCCACAAACAGAGGAGTGGGATAGTGAAGCCACTCAAGCTCCGTCTGCTCTCCCAACCACACGTGTCAATTGAGAGAATGACTGGAGCAGACGTTGCGTGTGTGGTGCCAGGCCAGAACGGTGTCACCATTAGCTAGGTGAATTTGGAGTTCAAGAATAAACAGCCCTTCTCAGGGCTAACCAAATCTCTAGAAAAGAGATGATAATTCAAGTTGCGAATTGGTGTGAATGTAGAGTAGTGTGACTATAAACACTCACTCCTTTACTGTTGTGTGTGCGTGTGTGTGTGTGTGTTTTGCGTTCGCGTTTGTTTGTGAGGGTAGTAGATAGGTGTGTATTTTATTCTCATCCCGATTGTGTGGATAGTAGATAGGTGTGTTTTTCTTTTCATCCCGATTGTGTGGATAGTACATAGGTGTGTGTTTTATGCTTTCTCTTTCGTTGGTGAGGATAGTATGTGGGTGTGTTTTATGCTTTCTCTTTCGTTGGTGAGGATAGTAAATAGGTGTGTGTTTTATGCTTTCTCGTTCGTTGGTGAGGATAGTATATAGGTGTGTGTGTTTTTCTTCTCATCCCGATTGTGTGGATAGTAGATAGGTGTGTTTTATGTTTTCTCGTTCGTTGGTGAGGATAGTATGTGGGTGTGTTTTATGCTTTCTCGTTCATTGGTGAGGATAGTAAATAGGTGTGTGTTTTATGCTTTCTCGTTCGTTGGTGAGGATAGTATATCATATGTGAAGTGAGTGTAAGAGATGTTTTCGTTCACGTCCGTGCTTGACGTATATAACGCGGAACGCTCGTCAGTCTGGCTACCCACGTTGAGTAGTCAACAACTTCAAAAGAAAAAATAAATTTGTTTAACGAGTTAAGAGACAGCTCTTTTTGGATGATGGATGCATCCTACGCGGTGGAAAGGCTAGAACAGGAATGGAAATATCCTGACAGCCAAGACTTTGTGACCGGTCAAGTAACTAGCCTGAAAGTAGCCAGGGATTAGGTGGCAGGGATGATAGAAGAGGAGGTGGAAAAAATAAGAGGCTTCATCCATCGTAAATATGTGAGAGTGGGGACATTGAAAGACGCACTTGATAATGTCATCCAAGTGCTTTTTAGAAAAGCAAGCCAATTTTACGGAGTGGTCTTTTATCCTCTGGGGATTAGAGAAATTAAGGAAATCTGAAGACCTCATGAGAAAAGTGATGAAAGAAGAGGTAACGAAAATCAAAGACACCTGGACAAAAGAGAGAAAGGAGAAGGAAAACCAAAAAAAGAAAGAGGAGTTTGATAAACTAAATCAAAACTGAGTAAAGGTACAGAAAAGTTTAGAGAGATGGGACATCCTGACTGGATTCCAGACGAAGAAAAGAAAAGAAGAAGAAGGAAATTATTGGAAAAGTGAAGAGCTGGTGGAAAAAATGGAGACAATAGAAGAAAAACCCAAAGGCCCTTTTCAGGGCCACTCCATTGCCTCGAAAAGATTTATTCTTTCTTGCCTAAAAAAAATTTAAAACCCTACTCTACTAAAACACGAACGCGACTGATTCGTGTTTGTCTATAGAAATGACACAGGTGGCATGACGTCACAGTACTACATTGCTACATTGTTGCCAATGTCCAGTACCGTGACGTCATCCTACCTGTTCCATTCCTCTTGGCGCTATACAGTCCCAGCGTGTGCTAGTCGCTATACAAAATTCCCATTGGGGCTATATGGTCCCAGGCTGATTTCTTGGGCCTATAAATCGTGGGGCCATATCGTCCCGGGGGTGGGGGGTGGTGGTCTGTAATGTTAATTCCCATTGGGGCTAATCTATCCCCCTACACTACTTATGTCACAGATATACCGCCCCCCCCCCATCAAATAAGCAATACCCTTAGTTTTACTTATTGTTGTTCTTGTCTTGTAGTTTTATGCCATTTTTCTTATGATGATATTGTTATACATGACATAACAAACCCCTGTTGGGGTAACCTATTCATATTCAGACAGCCAAGATAATTTTTCCTCAATTTCCTCTCGCGAGTCGAGTTAAAAAATGGCGGCCAAAATGTTCATTCGAAACAAAACATTCCAGATGGCGGGGTTAAAAACGATTTCCCACCATCCCAGCCAATCAGTAAAGAGGATACTGCACAATAATTTCATGGGCTTATTTGTACCAATCAGAATCACATAAAGTGATGTTTTAACGTGTGGTAATATAAAAAATATGAAACTGCACATACTATAGGAAAACCATACCTACTATGAGATAAAGCACGATGTTCACGGGTACTTTACCCCTAGTCGTGTACATTTTTGTTTCCTCTTTGTTTATAGGAGAATTATTGACTTACGCGACACAGTGTTCGCTTGGATCGTGTCATGGAGTGTCAATAAACGCACGAGTTTCTACAGTCATAGGGGTAAGTATTAAATAATATTCAAATCAATTTTGAATATATATTGTTACGAATATGTAATTAAATTACTTGTGTGTTAGTTTTAAATTCTTTTTTTAATTTTATTTTTGTTTCATTACATTTTATTATAATGATAATTTTCACGGGATTTGACTATTTTCGAAAAATCATTTCTCTGTTTTGACCTCATTTGAACGTGAAAGTTGTTACATTAACAGTATTTTTAGCTCACCTTGGTTGAGAAGTTTTGTAAACACTAAGCGAAAATGATTTGCTATTACCAAGGTCATGTTCTGCTTGCGCGATAGCTCTAATTTGGAAACAACTTTTTTTATTGAATCTTACAGTAAGATTCGTTAAGTTCTTTCAAGGCTTATGTGTCTATCTGCTGCGCGCTTTTACTGCGTTGTTCCATCTGGGTGACCACGTGGGCCACCATGTGATCTAAAATTGAGGGTTTAATTCTCAATCTCAGTGTTTTCTAGTTCAGTTGTATTTTAAACCTTGAGGGCTCAAGAGGTTTTTATTGTTGTTGCCAGCTTGTTCTGAAGTTCGTCTATTTTTTTTGAATTTAATAATTTATTCTCTAGAAATCTACACAAGTGCTTTTTTATCAAAGTTCTGGGACATAGACATACATTGGAAATTTATTCTGGAATTCTAAACGGGAACATTATAAATTGTTATTCAACGAGGATCTGTTGCCATCAGTACAACGACCTCATCTGACGTCATCGCCTTCCATATTGGAACTTCATAGAGACTCGAACCTGGATTCAGTTAGAACTGTTTAGTGATAGGACTTATATTTTTCAATTCTAGGATTAAAGTTTGGATTGTATTCACAAACCGTAGGTCCTATTTCATATTTTTACCTTGTTTTCTAGGGAAATAAATAATTTTGTTAAAATTTACAAAGCTTGTTGATTTCACGCTTTTCTTTTGTTACATTTGTACGAGTCTACACGTAACAAGAAAAAACTGGGTTGCTCGTCCTTGTGATATATGAAATTTGGCTAAAATATTTCAGAAATTGTTTTTGAAATTTAAATTCCCCTAGTTTTAAATCCCAAGTACTATTTTACACTTTGTTTGAAATCTTTAGTGAAAACAACAGGCTTTTATTCACAATGTCATTAAAAGTGGAGACCTTTCTTTCTAGTACTACTCGGGAGCAGTTGGATAGTTTTGAAAAAAAGATGAGTTGCTTGAACTTGCCAGAAAATACGATCTTTCTGAGGCAAAAGCTTAATAAGCGAAGCAAGAAATTAAAAACATTTTGATTCAGTATTTGGTAGAGAAGAATGTTTTCGATTAAAGTGTTTTGGCTTCGGTCAGTAAGTCTGTATCACACTCTAACATAAAAGTAAAGGAATTAAAAATGAAATACAAGATGGAATTAGAGTTAAGGAAGATGGAGCTTCAGACAGATAAAGAGGAGAAACAAATGCAGTTGCAATTAGAAGAGAAGCAATTGTAATTGCAATTTCAAAAAGAGGAGAGAGAGAGATAGGAAAGAGAGAATGATAAACAAATGAAATTACAATTTGAGAAAGAGGAGAGATAGACAGGAGAGGGAGAAAGATAAACAAATGCAATTAGAAGAGAGGGAGAGAGAGAGAGACAGATGCAAAAGGAGAAGGATGAAAGGGAATAACAAATTAGAATGAAAGAAATGGAGCTGGCAAGTGAAAAGTACGATCTCACTTCACGTACAAATTCAAGTTTTAACATTACAAAAAATATTAGGTTAGTTCCCACTTTTAGCGAAAAGGAAGTAGATAAATATTTTTTTATTTTGAAAAAGTTGCTGAAAATTTGAAATGGCCAAGGGAGTATTGGACTCACTTATTACAGTGTGTACTTTTTGGCAAAGCTCGGAAAATCTATGCATCCCTGTGAGTTCATCAAGGTGCTGACTATGGTTTGGTTAAGGACTGTATCTTAAAGGGTTACGCATTAGTCCCTGAAGCTAATCGCAAAAATTTAGGAACTATAAAAAAGAAGCTGGACAAACTCATGTCGAATTTGCAAGAGAAAAAGAGCAGTTATTTGAGAGATGGTGCTTAGCCAAGAAAGTTGAATATGATTATGAAAGTCTCGAACAACTTGTGTTACTTGAAGAGTTCAAAAACTTTGTCAGTTGTGACATTCAGACTCATCTTGAAGAGCATAAGATCGAAACCTTGGAAAATGCTGCTCTTGTTGCTGATGAGTATTCTTTAGCTCATAAAGTTCCTGTTGTAAGCAAGTCTTTCACTCAGCAGTCTACTGGTACAAAAGTATTTCAGCCTAATACGACTCCTTCTAAAACTCAATCTTGTCTATTCCTACGTGTACCTATTGCAAGAGAAAAGGACACGTCATTTCTGATTGCTTCAAATTGAAATATAGGCATCAGAATCAAGATAGACCTATCCCAAATGCTCTTATTTCTAAGAGGTCAAGGTCACGGTCATATATTGAAAGCAATACATTTGTTGGGTCTAATAAATCCCAGTCTAATTTTAGTATGGAGAATTATGAACCATTCATGTCGAAGGGTTCTATATCACTCTTGTGTGATTTGGCCAATCCTATCCCTATTAAAATTTTAAGGGATACAGTCGCTTCTCAGAGTCTTTTATTATCAGGTACTTTGCCTTTTTCTGAGAGGTCCTGTTCTGATGAGTGTTCTCAGTCAGGGAGTAGAGTGCGGCTTTGTTAATGTTCCTCTCAATTCTGTACATTTGTCATCAGTCTTAGTTTCAGGACCTGTGACAGTCGGTATAGTGTCTAACCTACCAGTTGAGGGCATTCATTTATTACTAGGCAACGTACTAGCTGGAGACAAGGTTGTGGTTAATCCACTTGTAACTGACAAGCCTTCTTTGGAACAGAAAGTTGCTCCTATTGAAAAAGAATACCCTGATTTATGCCCAGCTTGTGCAGATACTAGAGCTATGGCAAAGAAAGCTCTTGAGAATGAGTTCGATAAAAAAAATATTCCTTTAGCTGACACTTGTATTGGTCAGGCTTTTGATGAGGTCACTTTCACTTCTAATTTGGATCAATCGAAAGGTATTGATCACAGTGATCCTCTTTTAAATACTCATTCTCTTTTATCTAATCAGGGTGTTAAACGACAATCATTTGTCGTCGAACAGGAAATAGATCCTGAGATCTCCTGTTTGTTTCAGAAGGCCATTAGTGAAACTGAAGCCACTGAAGTACCTGTCTGTTATTTCATTAAATTTGGAATTCTTACGAGAAAATGGAGACCTCCCGAGGTACCTGCTAATGACGAGTGGTCAGTGAACTATCAGGTTATAGTTCCAAAATCTTACAGACAGGAAATACTTAGTTTGGCCCATGAAACTCCTCAGGCTAGTTGTTTAGGGATAAATAAAACTTATCACAAAATCTTGACTCACTTTTTATTGGCCAAAAATCAAAAGTGATGTTTGTAAATTTTGTAGATCTTGTCATACTTGTCAAATGGTAGGAAAACCCAATCAGTAGATACCTAAGGCTCATCTGCAACATATTCCTGCATTTGACGAACCATTTAGCAGAATTATGGTAGATTGTGTTGGTCCCTTACCTAAGACCAAGTCAGGCAACCAATATTTGTTGACCATTGTGTGTGCGTCAAGAAGATTCCCAGAGGCAATTCCTTTGATTAATATTAAAAGAAAAACCATAGTAAAAGCTTTGAGAATTTTTTTTTTACTCAATTTGGCCTTCCTAAATCTGTCCAATCGGATCAAAGGTCAAATTTTATGTCTGAAATTTCCCAGTAAGCTGTGCATGAATTAGGCATTGAACAATTTAAATCTTCTGCTTACCACCCTGAGAATCAAGGGGCTTTAGAAAGATTTCATCAGACTTTGAAGAATATGATTCGGTTATATTGCTTTGATACGAGTAAAGATTGGGATGAAGGCATTCATTTATTTTTGTTTGCTGTTGGGGAGTCCGTTCAAGAATCTTTAGGATTCAGTCCCTTTGAACTAGTTTTCGGACATACTGTACGTGGACCATTGAAGTTGTTGAAAGAGAAACTTCTTTCTAATGAAGATACTGAACTCAATCTTCTTGATTATGTTTCTGATTTTAATTATAAGTTGTCAAAGGCTTGTGAGGTCGCAAGAGCAAATCTGCACTCTACTCAGGTAAAAATGAAATCAGGATACGATAAAAACTCAAGGGATAGGAGTTTTCAGCCTGGTGATAGAGTTCTAGCTCTCTTGTCCATTCCACAAAATCCCCTTCAGGCCAAGTATTATGGTCCATACATGGTTGAAAAGAAAGTAAATGATTTAAATTACATCATAAATACTCCTGGTAGGCGAAAACAAAAACAACTTTGCCATATTAACATGTTAAAGGAGTATATTGAGAGAGATAGCCAAGTAAATCATGCAGTTAATTTAGTTGTACCTGTCTCATCAACTGAGGATTTAAGTGAAGAAATTCAATCGGACTCTGTTGATCTTGGAGCAAAAAGTTTTCGGAATTCGGAAATTATGAAAAATCTAGACCAGAAACTTTTACATTTGCAACAACAAGAAAGGAATGAACTTAAACAATTATTATTCGAATATGAGCACTCTTTTCCAGATATTCCTACAAGGACAAACAAAATTTTTCATGACTTTGAAATTGTGAATTCTAATCCTGTGAAACAACACCCACACAGGATGAACCCACTCAAACAGGAATACCTGAAAAAGGAAATTCAGTATTTACTGGAGACTGATTTCATAGAACCCAGTAAAAGTGACTGGAGTTCACCATGTATACTTGTTCCGAAACCAGATAAAACTTTCCGCATGTGCACTGATTATGGGAAGGTGAACAGTGTGACAAAAACGGATTCATTTCCATTACCAAGAATTGATGACTGCATTGATAAAATTGGAAATGCCAAGTGTACATCACCAAATTTAAAATTCTGAAAGGATTTTGGCAAATTCCACTAACGGAAAGAGCAAAGGAAATTTCGGCATTTGGGACTCCAGATGGACTCTATCAATATAAAGTAATGCCGTTTGGGATGAAGGGTTCCCGTTGTACTTTTCAACGTTTGATGAATATGATTACCTCTGGTCTAGATAATTGTGATGCTTACATTGACGATGTCATCATCTACAACGACACATGGAAAGAACACCTAGCAACGATTCGGAAAATCTTTGACAGACACACTGATGCAAATTTTACAACCAATTTATCTAAAAGTGAGTTCTGCCGTGCTTGTGTAACTTTTCTAGGAGATATTGTGGGACATGGACAAGTTAAACCTATAGATGTTAAGGTCAATTCTATCTTTGATTTCCCTGTGCCTCTCAGTTAAAAGCAACTGATGCGATTTTTAGGTATGGCTGGATACTATCGGAAATTTGGATCCAATTTTTCTAATATTGCTATACCCCTGACCAACTTGTTGGGCAAGAAAAACAAGTTTCTTTGGACTGAAAAATGTCAGGAGGCTATTGATAGGTTAAAAGCCATACTTAAAAGTGCGCCGGTTCTTACAGCTCCAAATTTCAGTCAATCTTTTAAACTATCTGTTGATGCGAGTGATGTTGGGGTTGGATTAGTATTGATTCAAGCAGATAGAAATGGTGTTGATCATCCAGTGTGCTATTTCTCTAAGAAATTAAATAAGCACCAACGGAATTACTCAACAATCGAGAAGGAATGTTTTGCTTTAATATTGGCATTACAGCATTTTGAAGTTTACATCAGTTTAGCCCCTTCTCCGGTTGTTGTGTTTAGTGACCACAACCCTCTTACTTTCATCGATAAGAAGAAAAATAAAAATCAAAGATTATTAAGGTGGAGTTTGTTTTTACAAGAATATAATCTTGACATCAGGCACATCAAGGGAAAAGACAATTTGATTGCAGATGCACTTTCCCGTGTACAGAAGTATTATTACATGTACACTTTGTATAACTCATTCGAGTTTTCTCATGTTATTTTGTTTTACCTCATGTATAATTTACATATGGTTAAAAGAAAGCTTTATTATATAAATCTTTCTTTTTCGTTATGGGGGATGTGTTACGTATATGTAATTAAATTATTTGTGTGTTGGTTTTGAATTTATTTTTATTTTGTTTTTGTTTCATTACATTTTATTGTAAGGATAATAATTTACTGGATTTGACATTTTCCCAGTAAATTTTATTCAGTTCTTTTAGCCTGATTAGAGCTCAGAAATATTACTACATTATATTTTTAGATAACCTCGGTCTTAACCTTGGTTCCGATTTTATAAACATTGAGCGAAAATGATTGGTTATTACCAACGTCATGTTCGGCCCACGTGTTAGCCATGTTGTAAACAGCTTTTTTTTATTATTAATTTCCAGCGTGAGATTCTGATTTTCCGATAGGGCTATTCTAGGCTAAGTGCTAAATGACATTTTTTTTTTACTGCGCTGTTCAAATTAGTGATCACGTAGCCCCGTCACGTGAGCCATCATGTGATCTAAAATCGTGGGTTAAAACAAACGTTTTCTAGTGGAATTGATCAGTCGTAAAATATACCTTCAGGCCGAAAGGGATTTGTCTTGTTGTTGCCATTTGAGTTTATTTTCTTATTTAAAATAATTTATTCATCCTGGAAAATACTCTTCTGCAACGAAATACTTGGACTAAGATATTTACTAAATTATTCGGAATTCAGAAGCCGAAATTATATTCTTGGTGACTCAACAAGGAACTGTTGACACATCAACACAAACTGGTTATAGAGGACGTCATCGCCTTCCATCTTGGAACTTCATCGAGATTCGAACTTGGATTCAATTAGAACTGTTTAGTGATAGGACTTATATTTTTTAATTCTAAGATTAATTTTTGGATTATATTCACAAACCGTAAGTCCTATTTCATACTTTTACCATGTTTTCTAGGGAAATAAATTATTTTGTTAAACTTAAAAAGCTTGATGGATTCAGTCTTTTCTTTTGTTACCTTTATACGAGCCTACACGTAATAATATATATATATATATTTGTTGTTGTTGTTGTTGTTGTTGTTGTTGTACAGTTTAACGCCATTTTTCAGCACAAGATAGGGTATGCATGGCGGCCAGTATAAATGGCAGAGGAAGAACCCGTGAAAACCCCTGAAATCCTCCTACCCACGGGAAGCTACTGGCAAGCTTTCTCACACACCACGTTGGCCGAACCGGAGACTCGAATCCACACAGAGGCGAGATGGCAATGATCCGTTGCGGTGAGCTCTTTTGACCATGTGGCCTCTCGTGGCAGCATAGATATATATATATATTAAAACAGAAGCGTCTGTGTACATGATAAAGGAATACTTTTCATCTCTAACTGATTCATATCCTTCATGGCGTACATTCACAGCAGACGTCTCTCTTTGTGTTGCACAAATATTTTATATGAAAAATGGTTCGCCGTTGTGCTTATAGCGCATGCGATGCACACTGTCGTTATTATGAAAGGATTCAAGAGGGACTTTTTAAAAGAAATTCTCAATCCAAACGCTAACATGGAAAAATGTCTGCGTTGAAGGTGATGCTTTATTTATAATCATATTTCATATATAGTAGTATTGCTGAATTGGGTTTCCGAGCCAAAACTCTATTTTGGATTAGGACGACAGAATAATTCTTACCCCGCCAGACTCCCCCCCCCCATGTTGGTCTAAACATAATACGAAAACAACTTTGTTGAGGCAACAACGTCGATTTCATTATCGATATACCACGTTAGGACGTATCATTGAATCGTCATCTCGTCAGACAAAATAGAGTTTGGCTTAGAAACGCCCACTTATAGTACTGCAGTTTTTATTATATTTTATCCACACAAAATATTACTACACCTAACATTCACACAAAATTTACTGTAATAACCAATGTAAAAAAATCCACTTTGCTAAAATGAATACTATCAGACATTTTATTTCCTAACGTAAATATGTTGATCCCATGAGAGCAGTATCGCTTATCATCAAAATTACACAGACCAGATTTTATAATAACATCGGTCTCATTTTTATGAGAATTTGATCTTATTGACATCATCTCAACATGACCAGAAAATCCGTCCAGCGCAGCCTTATAATTAACGAATCCCATTACCTTACCGGCTACATTTGTTTTAACTCCTTTGGCTCGTATTTTAACTTTATTATCAGCTAATTTAAACAGTATATTTTACTACGCAATCCGATGAACTCTACGATTGGAAGCAAATGTGTCTCATCCTTAAATTTTCCTATAACTTTTTTGTTATCATCACAGTGAAATCGACTGGGGTTTTTGTGTGGATAATCTGAAAGATAACACAGCTCTCGGTTATCATAAAACTTTTGATAAATATCATCAGATTTCATCTTGCACATAAGCGAGTCTGTATCTGTAAATAACAAGTCTTTATCAGGCCTCTTAACCTTAACAAAGTCGTAATGAAATTGGTACATCAGCTTCTTTGATATTTCAAGTACTGCCACACCGACATAAACTGGCTTGTTTAACTTCAAATTTGTCTTTCTTCGTTGAACGGCTACAAAATATTCATTAAATATTTTCATACTGACAAAATCGTCAGATGCTACAAGTTTATTAGTACGTTCCATGTTACTGATGGGTTCAATATTGACTCGCTTTCTGATGATTTACATAGTCTTGACAAAGACGCTGTTGTTCATAAGCTTGAAAGAATTTTTTTTTTTCAAATTCTGTTTTGGCAGCTGCTCGTCGTGTAGTGTTTGAGTCAATATAACCCTTCTTCCAGGGTGATTGATTAAATTTTAGCACACGATGAACTTTTCTTAGAACAAGTCCTTGATCAACTGCTTGCTTAAGATTTTACTAATGTAAAACGTATCTCCGTTTTTCAAGCAGATTAGGAACTAATTATTGAACAACAGATTTACCCTGCGAATAATTTCTCTATTCATCAGATAATAAACTGGAATCGATCAGCATTGATTCTGGACAAAATGGATAATCATTATGCTTATCATGAAGCTCAACAGGATAGTCAAGATCAACTTCAACAAAATAACTAACATCTGGATTCTCGCATCCCGCTGTTACGATTTTATCAGTTTCTTTGAAAAACTGTTTTTCACTGATCCATTTGAAACCACCATATGGCATATATTCTGACATGGCAAGGCCATGCAGGTTATGGGCGTTGTGGTAGACTATAAAACTTGATGGTGCCATGCTATTATAGTCTGGTAGATATTTATATTAGCCTTAGCATATTTGTTTTGTTATGACGCTTATTTCGCCTCGGATCCCACGTTCTATAAGGCTGAACATATCTGGGTCTGTTAACAGTTCTATTTTTATCTTGACATGTTTCAGTAATGCGTCCCAGCTTAATACGGGTGCCGAATAATACCAAGCTAGGTCAAGTCCGTAGTTATCAGCGCTGACATCTCTGAAATTTTCAAATATATCTGCAAGCAATAGTACATCTGTAATAAGATATAAATCATGATAATCTCCCAAATTTTCGCATCCGAACGAGTCCCATATTGATCGAGCATAAGCATAATCATCATCACTGACACTCTCAAGATTTAACCGAGAATAAAACTTATCTTTGTTAGGTAAACATGTTTCATCAAATCTGCTCCAATCATCAAGATATTAGTAGGGAAAGATACCTTTTCGTGTCAATAAACTTGATTTATCACCGAAATGTTCAGTCAAATTATCAAATTTACCGTAGCCTTTTACTAGCCTGTCTAATGATGCAGCCATAAACTGCAGACTATCAATAAATCTTATCTTGCCGAGTGTTAGACATGTTCTTTTCAGTGTTATTTGGAATACATTTTCTTTTATCTGTGTTATTAATTTTCAGGCGGTTGATAATATCTGCATTACCGAATGCTTCAACTATAAAGTGAGCGTCATTTCCTTTGAAATTGTGAAAGACAACAGTAACAAAATCCGGTATTTTTAAATTACATTTGTGATGTGCTGGGGCGCGATACGTTCCAGTTATATGACAGTGATCTTTAACACGTTATGATCCAAGTTTACCTTCACAAATATGACATATTTCTGCTGTATTAAATTCCGCTTCTTGTTTTACTGTTAGCGGTTTCATTTGTTTTTATTTATTTATTTGTCTTAACGAGTAACATCTGGATAAAATCAACTTCGTCGATAAGGTTCTTCAGAAGCCAAACGGCAGGATTTGCGCCACGATAAATTTTTATTGATTCTGACAAACGTTTATCAGCAGCACTGACAACTTTATACGCCTCTCCGCATGGAATGTGTTTTTGTATTTTTCTTGTCGAAGATTTATCAGGGTTATTTTCTGCTTATAGCACTGGAAGTAAAATAGACTCGAAATCTGCATATAGCACTTTCATCTTGTTTCTATAAGTAGTAAATTGCAATATTTTTTCAGCTTCGCCAGGCATAGATATTTGCTGTATATTAGATCAGTATTCGAGATGTCTATCGAGAACCTGTTGAGACTTACAGCATACAAGCACTTGAAACAAATATTTCTCTTCCATATGCTTGTATGTTTCCCTAAGACTAGCACGTTAAAGTAACAACTGTCTATTGTGCTTTTCGGGTTTAGGAATTTGATATTAAGAAACAGGAAAGACAATCCCTCTAAAGTTTATATTGTTAACATGACTAATATAATTCAATACTCGATCAGGATGATCTCGTGCAGGAAATAACGCTGATAAAAGTGCCCATTGGAAACATATTTTATCATAATTATTTACATTAATGCAACATTTCAAGTTTTTTTATTTTAGTTAGCAGCTCGACATACGAGTTACCTCGCAATGGATTATAATTCTTTGTGTGAAGTGATATTTCTGTTATTTATCTAGCAGATCTCCAGCCCGATCCTGATGCTGTGTACTCATCGATTTTTTTCCATATTTCCTGAAATATTTCATCTGATAACGACATCAAATCTGTCCCAGTTAAAAATCGACGAGATTTTGATGTAATATAAGGATCGGCAAATTTCTCACGTTGTTGAGCAGCACGCTGCTCTGACGTAGGCGTCTGATCGGCAAGCCTATCCTCAGCTTGCTGCTGGGATCCTGAATATATATTTAGCTTAGAATACTGAATATAAAACTGCACTATAATCTTTAGACCCTTGTGCGTGACAAGCTCGGATTTAATTGTTGGCAGAAGCATATGATATAAGTTTTGGCAGAGAAATTTGCAAGTAAACGTTTATTATCAAATCTCCAGCTATTATGGAACCCAGCAAATGTATTTGCAATTTTATTTTTGATTAATATCTTAGCAGCAGAGGAGGTGAACAGACCTTTTTGCTGGAGACCTTATTTACAAAAAATAAAGGTTCCTACAAAGGTTGAAAACAAGGTCAATAACGTTAAACTGAAGCCTCTAACCGAGCATATTTCCATACGGTGGAAAACAGACCACAATAATGTCAAATCGTCTGGGTTAGCTCATTTTTGTTACTCCATCGTTGACGTATTTTTTTCAAATTTTTATGCGACTCATTTACTCGCCGGGTCACTCAATTTTGGTCGTTCACCTCCTCTGCTGCTGTAATTAAATCATTGTTATATCAATAATGGTTGGAGAACCACACTCAGCTAGATTAGCTCGAGAGAGATTAAAAACAATTAAAATATATTTACCTGTCCGTGATTCTGTCAAGCAACAACTACAATCACGTCAGGAATCTCAAGCTGAATTTGAAGAGGATACAAAACAATTATTTAAACCTATTACAGAAACCACTAAAGGTCTTCTTTCTGCGTTAGAGAAAACTGCCGAAGCAACTGGAAAAACCGCTGAAGAAACTAGAAAAATAGCAAAAAGAACTAAGAGAACTGAGAGGATTTTACAAGAACTTCCAGTTGAAATATCTGCTATAATGCCACCTCCGGAAGAAAAATATGAGGATGAAGATCAAACGGAAGATGGTACTCAACAAAAACCAAAACAAGCACGAACCAAGGTTACTCTAGTTGATAGATTTAATGAATATGTTGTTGATGAAATCATGGAGGCCAAAGAGCCAAGATATTTAGCTAGTATTGCTGTGGATTGTTGTGATCATCGAAGAAAATTTTTAATACCTGCATTCGGTGATGATCTTGTGGATCGCGAAAAATGGTACAAATGGATATTCCGTATACACTACAAAACTGAACAAGTTCGAGGTAACGATAGAAGATATCAAGAATATGATCGTGCAATAAGTGAATATATTTCGTTTATAAATTTATCACCAGAACAACAACAACAACTAATACAAGAAGAAAAATTAAGAGAGCTGAAGGAAGAAACACAACGACGACAAAAACAACAACAAATGCAACAACGAAGAATAGATCTGAAGCAAAAAATAGAACTAGAAAAACAAAAGAAACTAAGTAAAGAAAAAGAAAAATCTTAAAAAGCCTCCCGTACATTACTTTGGATGAATTATTAGAAGAATCGGTAAAAGAACAACGGCAGAAACTAAGAAGTAAAAAGAAAGAAGAAGAATCTCAAGATTTTCCCCTCAGTATGGAAGACTTTCAAGATTCTCCCGTCAGTATGGACGAATGGATGAGACGAAAATATGAAGGAAGATGGGAGGAGGAAAAAAGACAAAAACAGAAACCAAGTAAAGAAGAAGAAGAATGGCAAGACGCTCCCGGCGCAACTGGAAGCGGTCTTACTACTCAAGGAAGTGGCCTTATTACTTGTCCTAATAACGTCCTTGCTGATGTTGAACAACTAGAAATTCTCATTGGAGGAAAACAAGCTGGTAATAATTCCCCAGAAATAATTAATGAAGCAGCTGATATTTGCAAACGATTATTTACAGGTGGTATCATGGATATTAATGTGTATCGGTCTCTCATTAATGAAATCGCCGATGAATACCACAGTGATTAAGTATGTTATTAGATACAATGACTATAATAAGATGATCATACATAATACTCAACGTGGACCTACTATGGTCAGGGCAATAAATTCACGATTACCAGTATACAAAACAACCTACGGAGATGGATTAGGTGATGTTGTTCAAGGTTTATTTAGAAGAATAGCTCCAAAAGCAATACCGATTGCAAAGCAACTCGGAATGAAAGCTATTGATCTTGTTCGTGAAAAAGGCCCTGGTGTTGTTGGTAATCTTACTAGTAAGGCAGTCTCAGCAATTAAGGATAGATTAGCACGATTAATACGACGAAAACCTCAGCCAGTAAAATTACCCAGCACTGAAGTGATGCCCGCAAATGTTAATAAAATAATAAATCAAGCTGCGTATCAAAAACTAGCAGAGTTGGCTGATGTACCACTATCAGAAAAAGAAAAAAATATAACCGCTAGTCTAATAGCTGGAAGTGGTCTTCGTGTTAGACGATAATAAATATAATAAAGATGTTCAAACGTATATCTGATCCCGCATTTAACATGGACGTACCAGTACTCAAGGATGAGTCTGTGCGCGATTATCAGTATTATTCTTATGACGCACAACAACCAAATCAGCGTGGGCGAATTGAGCTGCAAGTTCAGGATACAAGCAAATATTTCTTACCCGCTGAAGCATTTATCGAGATCGAAGGTGAAATTTTAAAAACAGACAATACTGAATATGACGCTGATTCTAATGTTGGTTTTGTTAATAATGGTGTTATGGCGTTGTTTGATAGCGCTACGTACATGATTGACGGAAAAAATATTGAATCAATTCAGAAAGATGTTGACGTTGCAACGACGATACTTGGCCTTGCAAGATACAGCGACGATTGATCAAGATCAGCTGGTCCGTCAATGATGTTTATGAAAGATACTTCTGACCACGCTGACAGCAGTAATATAACTTTAGGTAATGTAAGAAACGCTGCAGGAACCGCAGAAACGTGCGCAGTAATAACAATGAATGAAAATTACAACTTAGGATTTGCAGCAAGTCGATCAATGCTGCACGTTAGAAACAGAAGATTTTCATCTGCAATTCCGTTATCACATATTTTTGGATTTTGTAGAAATGTTAGAAAGGTTATTGTTGGAGCTAAACATACAGTTGTACTTGTACGAAAGGCTACAGATGATGATGTAATATGGCGACCTGCTGCTGTTGTTAATGCCGGTAAAGTAATTCTGATGTAAAGTAATTTTCATTGTGGATGTCAGTATTAACTCCAACAATATCTGAAGAAGAACGTTTACTCTCTTTTATGAGTCAAGGCGGTAAATCAATGTTATCATGGTTGACGATGACCACAGATAGTATTCAAAGTACAATTAATGGTTTATTCACATGGCAAATAGCTTCTCAGCAAGGTGTCTCTGCACCACGACATATATTTATTGCATTACAAGATGCTGCACGAGTAAACTTACAAACACGAAGTATAATGATATTTGACAAACTTGGTGTTTCTGAGGTTTCACTGAGAATAAATGGACACCAAGAACCAGCTGAGGATGTATTATTAAATTTTGATCAAAATCATGTAGCAAGTGCATATCATCGATTAATGACATTCATGGGGCGTGATCAGAATATCTGGTTTACAAATATCACACCTAGATTTTACAACCTTATATCCAATTTATTACTTTTCGCTGGAACATTTAGATTTAACCTGACAATCTGTTCTAGATATACATTTTCGAGCTCGTGTTAACAGAGATGGTGGAGCTATTCCTAATTATAGAGCAATAGCTGTTATATTAAGTGATAAATCAATGTTACTTGAAGGTGTTGGTGGACGAATGCGAGTAATTGATGCTGCAGTAGAAAACATGTAATTAGATCACTCATAATATTATAATGTCATATAATCACGTTAATGTCAGTCTGACTCCTGGTCAGACTAAAAAGCTACAATCAACATCAAAAGATAACTGTGGAATAAAAATATCGCTAAAAAAAGAATAGATCGCAGGTGGTCCGAATAAGCTATCATTATCAGAACGTCAGCTCAGAAACTTCAATGAAGCCAAAAAATCAAATAAATGTATAAAACTTAATCTTTCTGCGGGCGCCATCAAAGATATTGTTAAATCTGGCGGAATTTTTCCACTTCTTGCAGCTATACCAGCATTGATAGCCGCTGCAGCCCCAGCTGTTGCAAAAGCAGCTGCATTAGGCACTGTTGGAACCGCTGCTGGAATGGCGTTAAAGAAAACAACGGGTCAAGGAATAAAATCTTACATAAAAAGGGAAGGGGTCTAAGATTGCCAGGGACTCCGTATTCACGGTACGGAAAAGGTCTAAGACTTCCCGGAACAGTTCGTTAATTCTACCAATGTCTAATTTTGATTTACTTGATGCTGCTGAAAAACTAAAAATAAAAAACTTCAGAGGAGTTTTTATGCGTGATCAATTACCAAAACAACCAAACAATATTGAAACTGGCATTATTGATCTCGATAAAAACTCTGGCCCAGGTACTCATTGGGTTGCATATGCAATTGATCCACGTGGAATTATTTATTTTGATTCATATGGACTAGCACCACCAAAAGAATTGTTAAAGTATGTTAACAACATGCAAAGTATTCCAATCTGGTATTGAACGCTACCAACACAAATACACAAATATTAACGGATCCACCAATATGTGGTCGTGAAGTACTCGCTGTACTTGATGCTGTATCTGAGGCGCCACCAGAAAAACCACCTCATAAAGTCGTACACGATTATACTACGTTGTCACATTTGAACAGATATCGATAAGTATAATGGTAGACATTTATGGAAGATCTTCTCGCGGTAAAGCTCGGCAGCAAGGCGACTTATCTAAATATGCAACTCTTGACCAGCTCAGAAATGAAATCGATGATTTATTAAACATTACAAGTGTGGATCAAAATGAAGTCGTTGTTTTTCAGGATAAACAAGGACGGTTAAAGACGAGCAATATACAACTGCCAGATGTACTCATACAAATTCCCACCGCGGTTGTTAGCAATATCGTTACTTTTACTGATCAAGGTAAAATACAAGATTCCGGTAAGTCAGTTAACGATTATATCAAGAGTACTGGTGATTCATTCACGGTAAACATCATCATGAATCAAAATAAAATTATAGACCTTGGAAACCCAGCCGCAAATACGGACGCTGCAACAAAAAAATACGTCGACGATCCAGAATCTAAGTACGTATTAGCCAACGGTGGTATAATGCGTGCATTTCTCAACATGAATAATAATGGCATTAATAATCTCAGAACACCAGAATTAGATTTTGATGCTGCAACAAAAAAATACGTCGATGATAGCAATATCCCGACGGTGACATCATTAACAACAATCAATGATGGAATGACCGCATTTAGAACTGAATCCTCTAATTACGTACAAACGTTCCTAAATTTTCGTCGAAATATAAACAGAACCACTAATGGATTTTTTGGAATTCCACCAACCGTTGACATAAAACTCGCCGACGTTAGCACGAAACTCAATGATATTGTCAGTGGAATTCCTATTATTGTCAGTAAAACTAATCTGATTAAAATTCCACACAAACAAATTAACAATATCGTGTACACAGTAGCATCAGGATCATCAACATGGACACCGCGCGATAACACTCTCGAACATACCGCAGAAGTAACTGGGTTATACAGGCTGTCCATGTATGGTTTGGAAATTACTGCGGCCACATCATCATCACTGAATGTACATTATAATCCTCTACTGGTGATGCTAAATAAGAACACCAAAGAAACATTTACGTTGACATCAACGGAAATGACCCCGAGACGTTATTGGTGGTGTCTGGAATTTGTAGCCGAAAAACTCCTCAGTTAATTACTTAATTAAATGACAACGTCATTAAGCATAATGAATCAAACCTCAATCGACGTTCAACGTCACAGATACAATCAAATATGTAATTGTCGGATTGAACTGAAAAATATCATTGACGATTATACAGTAAAAGTAAAAAAATATCGCAGACGTATGGTTGTCATTGATATAATTGTTTACTCAGTTTCTGCTATTATTGCTGGAACTGGATTATTATTATCAACAATAACAATGACAGCGCCTGCAGTTGTAACAATTGTCGTTTGAACTTCAACGACTATCGCAGGCATTCTCAGTGTTATCGCTAAGAAGATATATGCATGTACAAATAATAAATTACACGAGTATATAATGAAATTACATACAGTAACAACAGGTTATTCTAAACTATCGTCATATCTTTCGTCATACCTCAGCGATGGTAAAATATCTGATGAGGAGTTCGCAACGATAATGAAAACCTATGATGAAGTATTTCTTGACAATAACCAAGGCGAAAAAGTGGAAGATTGAATTCCCGATTTAAAATAATAACAATAATAATAATGTCAACGTCGAATGAATTATTACAACAGATCGTCACTAATACAGCACCGTCAAAAACTACTATGATATCATTAAGTTCGACCAATCCTGAGTTTAGCGTTAACTTTCCAATCGCAGTTCCAGCAAAAGAAATAGCGCTAGCACAACTGCGAGTTTATTATTGGTGGCCAAATATTAGATCAAAACCATTCGGTGGATTGCAGCGAAATAATTCGCTGGTATTTGCAAATAAGAATAAACCTGATGGAACTCCTGATTGGCAAGTAGTTAGTATTCCAACGGGCAGTTATCAAATAGAACAGATCGATGAAGAATTCCAGCGCAGAATTAAATCCATTACAGGAAAAGAATCAAAAATAGCAATTACTATTTACGAACCAACATTATCAGCAGCGATTGAAATAAATTCCCCTGATTATTCTGTAGACATTTATCAATCTTCGAGCAGGTCAGTATTAGGATGGTCAGATATATCACCGGTTTATTAAGGACCACCACAACCAAAACTATCTGATTTCATTACAACGGAAAAAAAATATAAAAATCCCAGAATATCGAGAAACTTATCCATGGATATGGAACCCGGCTCATCATGGTTATGAACACTATACTCATTTTATAGATTTCGTTCAAGGTAAGAAAGGTACTACAAGAAAAGCAACAATTAACGTTGAAGAAATTAACTCAGAGTCTAGTCCAATTAAATCTGAACATGAACGTGTACATAATGATCTTCGAAATTTATTTTCCAGCATCAACAATTATTATGACGATAATGTAAAAAATCAGATAATTGAAACAATACAACATCTGAATCAAAGTTGCATCAGATTTAGAATACATGAATAAGTCTATCGTTGACAGAGAAAAAACATTAAACGCACCTGTAGGTAAATTTTTTGATAATTATATAGTCAATGAGGACGACCCAATTCAACTTATTAGTTATAAACGTTTATTTAAAACAGTATTTCTTAAATTTTATAAAATTACAGAAGAGCAGCTGCCAACATTTATAATTCCAGGATTTAACTCTGACGAGCTGAAGAAATCAGTTAATAATCTTATTGATGAATATTTTCCCAAGATAGTTGAATCTTGGAGAAAAATAAACCATTCACCAACCATTCTTAAATATAATAATGATCCACACGGTGGAGGCCGTCATATTTCTCCAGATATTGTTAATATAACATCAACGATCGCAGTCATTCTAGTATGTGACGTAATTGATGGCAGCTATCAAGTAGATCTTTCAAAGTCTAGCCAGGCCCAGCAAGGATGTATAATATATTCATTTAGTCCTCAAGCTCCACCTGGGTGGTTAATTGTATCTGAGCCAATTAACCCCGTTTATCTACGTGTACATAATCACTATTATTGAGGATACATTTTAAACTTACTGACCAGGCTGGACACATTCTGGATTCAAGAAATGAAGAATTAATTATTAATCTGTATGTGAGATCGTAGAACGTCTGAGTAAATATTTATTATAAAATCTGATTCTGAAAAGATACTATGGTGATTAAAGCAATTGCATCTAAAGGGAGATAACTCTGTCAAAGCAAAAGTTCTCTCTGTAGAGTAAATTAAGCAATTATCTCCCCCGTTACTGCGTGGATTCATAAGACCGCGGAGATAGTTTCCATTTTCTTTCATCGTAACGGTTATTATTTAGCGATTTAATTGTTCTCTGTAAGCAGTTAGCTGTCACTGGAGCACAGAGAAGGATATTTATGCACCTTTTGACTCTGATGACTTTAAATCACGTCGGCTTATACAAGTGCGTAATTACAAATTCAAGTTATTTTTAGCTGGTTGTATACATGTATTTTAACCTAGCAAACGAGAACTTATACAGAAAATGTAATATTTTATGAAGTGTGTCTGGAGATGAAGTAAATCTACGCTACAGTTTTACAATAATTATGATTTTTATTCAGTGTATTGGTCGTACGTAATTTGCCTGCTTATTCAGTATTGGGTTAACTATATGATAATTTTAAAACGTATATCTGTATGAATCGGAAAGTGGTGCAGTGTTATAACGTTGGATTTATATGGGGGTTGAGTCTGTATAAATTACCCTCTGAACTTGCTAGAATGTCGTTTGGCAATCTAGGGGTTCACATGGGGGTTGTGTTTCGTCGAATTTCGTATATCCTCTGAACTTTCTAGGATGTTGTTTGGCAGCCTAGGAGTTCACATGGGGATATTTCGAATGCCCCTGAGCTTGCTAGAATGTTGTTTGGCAATCTAGGAGCTCAAATGGGATTGTGTTGTGGTTATATGTTTTGTAAATATTTTTTTTTTCTTCAGATTTCAGAAACATTATTATTATGATTCAGGAACATTTTATAATCTGATTTAGTAACATTTATTATTATTATTTTTATTTCAAACAAATATTTATTATATAATGAACTACGAAAACGTTAATGATATTATTTCTGCTATTAAAAAATTACAACGTGACGGAATAAAGATATCTGATAATCTTGATCCTCAGAAAATTATGTGTTAGTATGAATCATTACAACAACGAAAATTTGAAAATAAATATACATTACCATCCGATTATAGATTCATGAAATTAATTTATGAATCTATGTTAGAATCCTTGGCAATGGTAAATGACACACAGGTGAAGCTATTAGCACCTCTTGCACGTTCAATCGAAAAGATTTGATCCGAATTGTCTCACGAGTACGATAGAAAAAAGATTGTGAATAATTGTGTAATGCAGTTGAGAAAGATTATGTCATTTGATTCTGTCAAAAGTGACACTGAGAGCAGCGACAGTGAAGGTGGACCCTTGTCTGTGGTGATTGCTAACAACTACACAGTAAAAAAATATTTATTTCTTTTGAATCATATCATTTTTTTTAATTTCAAGTACCATTGACCCACTTACAGAGGACAGAGTTATCTCGTTAAATCGTCTGACACAATAGGGATATATTCAAATATTATCTGCTGATTATATTTTATTGAAAATGCAGATTTGTATGTTTTATTTGCGACAAATTGTACCGATTATGGATGTATGCAAAAATATTTGGCAGCTGCATTTGTTGATGGAAAAGTTATTTCTTGGCCTGTTTCTGCATTTACGGCTTTAATAGCTCTCTTTCCAAATATTTTACACTTTCCTGTATTTCCACGTGCAGAATTCTTACTCTGCATAATAGCTTGTAGATTACATAAATAATTATTTTTTGGATTTCCATCAATATGATCGATTACAAGTCATCTTTAGTGACTCCATGAAAACATTCGTAGATGAATCTATGTGAGAAAGTTTTATTTCCACTGGTATTAAATCTAAAATAACCAAATTTAACAACACTACCGATTGGTTTTCTTTATCGACAATTTCTGATAACACCATAACGAGATACTTCATAATTTTTAATAATTGGATGCGCTACAAACTCATTTTGCTCCATTTGTATACTAATATTATTTGTTTAAATCATTATTTTGAAAATCTAGCGAGATAATCTTCTGCGGTTTTTATATGAGATTCGAGTTTTAGTTCCTATACTTTTTACCACCTCATTTTACACACAACTGAGTTTTTCTTCTGACTCCAACACCACACTGCACACACGGTTTTGGTCCTAGACACCCATGTCTAACGCTTTGCATATGGTAGCCGCAGAATTCATTTACGCATGCTTTGTTACAAGGAGAAGTATATCCGATTTTGAGCCAATTACATCGATTCTTTGCTTGAATCATTATATATATATTAAAATTCAATTTAAATATATATTTGTCTTAATTATAATAATAGAGGAATTATCCGCACTTGAACCGTATAGAGCTAGATTTGACCTTGACAGACTACCGAAATATAAATTTAGTTTTTCGATGCAAGATCTGGCTTTAACAAATGAGGATATAACTAAATGTATCTGTGAAGCCAAGAAGGAACTTCGTGACGATGGTGCGGCTCATGTGTGGTCAACATTCAGAATTGGAAATGTTGTCGATACTATAATGAATGACAAGCGAGGAAGAGAGATTATCAACCACCTTGGTGTTCAAAGATATTTTATTTTAATAAAATTTATTGTAAAGACAGACGACGACACTTGGATTATCCGTGACAAACGTGATCCTGTCCGCATGCAGTCAGGAAATAATATTGTTCTCTTGAATAAAAATTGCAAACCAGGAATACTGACTGGTATTGACAAACCGTATTATGAACGAGTGTATCCTGTGACTGCGGTTGTCTATGCAATATATCCGCTGAATAATAAACCAGACGTTAATGATCTCAAGCCGATAAAACTGTCAGAGTTAAGAATAAATTGTGTAGCTGAACGAGTTACAGAACACTTCACAAACGTGATACGTGGCAATGGTTTAACGAATTTACGACGTAAAAAAAATAAATACGTGGGTAGAAGCAGTTAGAGATACCGGAGCCTCTGTCAGCGACGTTGCTGAGCTGAGAAGGAAATTAAAACAGTTAAATTTTATGATGGTTATATATTTTATTTTATTAGAAATATCAGTGAAAGTGACCCTGTATTCATTTGGCTGTTTCAAAGTTCCGACGATGTAAATTACGATCAGTTTGTACGGCCTGGTGGGGATATTTTTATCGTACAGAGTCTCTTCATGAAGAAATGAAAAATCTTGTATTAAAATATACTTCTGACGATGTCAAGGTTGGACAATTACTGAATAATTGTTTTACCGTTCCATCAGTTGCTGCTCACTTTGCTCAGGAGAAAAATTTATGGAAACCGACACGATTGGAATTTCTTGAAGATGTCCAGAAAAGTTGTATTGAATATGGGCACGGTGATTATGGAATACTAAATACGATTATAGCGACGTTATCTCAGTTGATATGGTAGCGTGTTATCCTGGAAGTTTTCTTGGATACGGAGAGTGTTCTGAATACTTTAAGAGATTTGGACATCCATCACACGAGATGACCAGAGTTGCAATAAACGGACCCTTACCAGATTTTGACTTAACCGGATTCGCCTATATCGAGTCATTTGAGTTTACAGAAAATCTCCATCCGATTACTTATATTTGGTTTGGAAAACATTTTTCAGAAAAATGTTGGGTTCCAATAGTACTATTACGATATATGCTCGATAATAAAATATTGATATCATCAAAAGTAAATGAAGCAATTATATCGTATCGTCCACAGAAGCAAGTTTGGTTACCAGAACCGGATAGATTTAATATTGAATTTCCTGATCTTAACGAAGATGATATTGTTAAAATTACTAATAATATGTCTAAATGCAGGAAAGAAAGTGATGAGAAACTTGCAAAAGATCTTGCTAGAAAAATAATTGGCAAATTTACACGAGGAGGATCATATGATCATAAACGACACTGTGCAAGATTAATTATGGACGATGCTGAACTCGATTTTATAATTGCTGATACAACGGAAAAAAAAAACACATTTATAAGTCGAAGTAATGCTTATTTATCAGACGGAACCAAACTAGGTACAATTGTGAGCTATATTGATGGCGACTCACCGCAGTTTACTCATTTATGATCTCCGATGCTAGCCTACGTTTCGATAAATCTACTGTCGATGATAAATAGATTTCCTCGTTACGCTGTCAGAGTTGCTACGGATTCGTTTTATATAAATAAAAAATATGCGGATTTGTTAAAACAATTACATATTGACAATTATCCATGATGGGGCGAATGGAGAATAAAACGAGAAAACATACTTAGTTATTCTGAATCTGCCGACGTTGAAATTAAGGAAATATATTGCAAAAGTAATCAAATATCAGAATTGTCATCTGCACCATCTGTATACGATCCTGTGGCTAGATATAAGACTGTTTATCTTAATGGATGTGGTGGTTCAGGTAAAACAACTCGTGCGATTAAATTATTCCTGAACAACCATTCAGATATAATTGTTTTGACACCGACACATAAACTCGCCAGAGAAATAAAAGAACGAGGAGTAAAATCATATGCATATCATAGTTTCTTCAGATGGTGCAGAGACACATGGACTCCTGAGCGAATGGGTGAGAAATACATACCTAAATATATTATCTGGGACGAGGTAGACACGGTATCGTTAGAAATATTAAAAATATTATTTGAATGGTTATTGACTAAATATACTGCTGTAATAATATGTGGCGATCATGGTCAACAACCACCCTTTATTGGACAGTCTCCACATGAGTGGCTGAAAACATTGATAAATCGCTGAAAGAGTTTAAAAGGTTAATCAGACTGCAGCCAGATAAAATACAGTGTGAGATAACGGGTAAAGTAATTCCAGAAACTACTATGAATGATTTTTGGAATTTATGGAGACCAAATGATTTAATAGTTGCGAGTAGAAAAATTGTTCGAAATGAACTGCAATAGAAATTATTTCTGTTACATAAAGAAAAATTTTCAAATCTACCTGTACCATTATGTAATCGCCAAGCGGATACTCGAGGACAGAATATTGAAGTTGAAATTCCAGGAACAAATGAAAAACAAAATCTTGTATTGAATGATATTGTTTTGGTTGATATTGATGTTGTTGGGAGCGCGTTGATCATGGATAAAAACTCCATGGAAGTTAGGATATGCTATAACAATTCATTCCTCACAAGGACTAACTATTACTGATACAAATATCTGGATTGTCGATGATAGAATCAAATGGTGAAATTTAGTTTATCTCTCAGTGTCTCCAGTCAGAAGAATATCTCAGCTGCGGACGGTTATTATGAATTTTACAGACAATAATGATCAAACTGCTAGCGACAACAACGAAATTGTTGTTGGCGTAATAAGAAAAAATTTATTTGGTTATAAGCAATGTGATTAAAAAAAAATAATCGCGATTTTGATATTGATACTGAATTAATTATGACACTGAAACAACAACAGAACAATCATTGTGCAAGTTGTAACTGTAATATGCTATGGGAATATTCGAGTAATAATCCAAGACAGTTCACCGTAGACAGAATTAATAGTGATCTTGGTCATACACGTGATAATGTCATATTGACATGTCTTGAATGTAATTGACGTAGGGGTGCTAGTTTACAAAAGTGAACGCGGTGGTAACTGTGTGTCTTCAGGAATTACTTGTAATTGTTCACGTACTAATCCACGTTGAGGAGCAGTTGAATCTTGTCTGTAAATTGCGGGTCTACCTGTCGATCTAACCACGCTAGAAATTTTATGTGTAGTCAAACTCCAGATAGGATCAGTTGCTGTTTTTTTTACCACCATCAAGTTCACCAGGTTCATATAAATATCTTACGGTCACATTACCTAGTACTGGTTGAGAGGAAGATTCACGTCGTTGTATTAGTATATATTTCTTTATAATTGCATTAGCAGGCTTCATAGAAGATGCACGAGTAATTTCATTATTCAAAGCAGCTATCACACTTGGCAACCTTGCAACCCATTCACGAGATCTCTCCATGGACTTAAAGTCAGTGGATATTTCCCTTGCATATTGATATCCAAATAACCGCTCAGCAAGTGTTCGATTAAATCGTTCAACGATTGCCTGATCACGATGAATTTCAGTGTGTCCTCGTCTGATTTTAACGTTATGCTTTTTCATCAACGATAATACTGCACCAAGAAATTTTTTACCAGGATCAACCTATAATAGCTGTGGCCATCGCAAGGGTCCTCGTTGATAAATTCGTTCAAACTCAGATGCAACTTTAGTTGCTGACTTTGTTGACAGTGGTTCTGCTTCTTTATATCTAATTGCAACGTCAACGACAGTTAACGCGTATTTATATGTGCGTGATTGATGTCTACCAGTCTTAATAGTATCATGTGGTAAAAACAAAATATCTGCTTGATGAACTTCATTGGGAGTACTGACATCAAAATGTGCATACTGAATTTTTTTTTAGGTGGTGGTAGATAAATTTGCCATATTGCCTGTCGTGCTAACCACGCTGCAGCAACAGCACGTGAGACTTTTGCTACTTCAGCAAGTTTACTAATCGCTGCTCTGCCTCTCCAGTATCCTCTTGGGCTATAATAAATGGACTCCATTATAATAGTTATATAATTAATTACCCAGCTCCTAGCATTATTTTACCTTTCACAGCAGTTTTTATTAGAAAACTAGCGAGTTTTTCTCTGAGAGATTTATCAGGTATAGAATTTAACGCATGAATCAATTTCACATCTGCGAGATGCCGTTGTTGTAAATCTTTGCCTTTATACGCAATATCATGAAGTGACACGCTTGATCAATCTTGTTTATTGGATACTCTCCAGGTCGCGGTTGATCTTGATCATCAAGTCGGATATCAAGTCGAGTTCCAGGACCACAATAATTATATCCAGGAAGATGTTTCTCACCAGGGTATTTAGCCCAATAAGCTCCTGGTAATTTCCCTAATAAAGCAGCGATGTCTCCACCTTTGACTGGCAAGTCAAGAGGAATAAATTTATATTTTTGTGTGCCACATTTTACACATTTGCCTGTAATTGCACGTCTTTTATTTTTTGTTATTATCATTGTCAACCGACTGGTATGGGTGGGTGTTCTGCATCTAACACAGTATAAATACATATTGTTTATTATATGGATATAATTGACTTCTCAGCGACACGAAAACAAGAACCAGTAAGGCACCATCCAGCACTACCAAATTCTATAAGAATGATAATAATAGTCCCATCTGGATCTGGTAAGACACAATTATTACTTAATCTGATAATGCGATGGCTCAAGTGGAATAAATTATATTTAGTAGCACCATCTGTAGATGATCAACGATGTTACTAAGTACTTAAAGATTTTAATAAAAATGCAAAATTATTGGACGAAGACGGAAACGATATTATTGATTTTATCACCGACATTGATGAAGCTCCATCTGTAGATGACCTCGATGGATTTATTAATAACCTCGTAGTATATGATGATGTGATGCTGGACAAACAATCAAATCCAACTCGGATATTTTCCAGAGGCAGACACAAAAATACTGACGTGATTTATATTACTCAGCGATATACATAAATACCTAAAGTGATCAGAGACAACTGCAATATTTTAGTTGTGTTTAATGGAGTAGATAATTATACTTTACAAAATATTTATTATACTTGGTGTTCAGGGGATATAGACATGATTAAGTTTAAGAACTTCTTTTCAAAAGCACAAGCTCTTCTGTTCGGATTTATAACAATAAATTTACATGACCCAAGATCTAGTATCGTATAGGTCTGGATAAAATCTTTGGTTAATTACAGTAGCAGAGAGGTGAACGACCAAAACTGAGTGACCCGGCGAGTAATCGAGTCGCATAAAAATTTTTAAAAAATACGTCAACGATGGAGTAACAAAAATGAGCTAACCCAGACGATTTGACATTATTGTGGTCTGTTTTCCACCGTATGGAAATATGCTCGGTTAAAGGCTTCCGTTTAACGTTATTGACCTTGTTTTCAGCCTTTGTAGGAACCTTTATTTTTTGTAAATAAGGTCTCCAGCAAAAAGGTCTGTTCACCTCCTCTGCTGCTATCTTTCTGTCGAGAATAAGCTTCTCTTTGCGATATCACTCAGTTTCAACATCCTATATCTACTGTTTTATATTTCTCTATAGTACATTACGAGAATTAATTTTAAGCAACCTGCTAAATCTGTTATAGCAACTAACTCTATCACACGTGAAGAAACATAAGTTTCTTCACTCTATGCACCATCAAAATATTTTAACATTTGTGCAGCATCAATCAAATGTGTTGCAGATGGCATTACAAAATTTGCCACGTCAAAACAAACAGGACAGAAAATTATCTTTCAATACGAATCACCTGTTATTTAAAATGTTCGCGACTTTGCTATTTGTCAAGCAGTAATTGACATATTTTATTTAAGGTTTCCTTATCATATTCGGCTAGGGTCTTTCCATGTCGAAGTATATGATCAAGTTCTATGCTGCTGATCAAGATCAATTCTTTTTTTCTCTTTCTACTTCAAAGCGAGCTACGACCTTAACATCACCGTGGAACATATTTCTTACAGTCTCTTGCAGCTGATAAGGATTTACAACATTAGCTCGAGTAACAAACCTATCCATATTTGATAATTAATTAACACAAAATTACAGCTTATTCACATATCAATATTCAAAATATTTCTTAGATCTTCCCTTGTCGGACTACAGTGAACTCATTTCATGACGGTGTCTCTATCGAATCAATATTTTTTTATATTTCTCAAGTTCTGATACCTTAGAGTATCTCAGTAACACATCAACCGCTGAATAAGGATCGTATTCAACGATAAAATTCACATACTTTTTTTCTGTTTTTTGATTGCTCATAAACAGCTTGACAGCGTCGAATAAGTTCATATTTAAGATTTTAGCTCTTACGGTTCTGTTTATTTCGTCCGGCATTTTATTACAGTAATTTAGATAAAAGTCTCATGTATAAGATGTCTCAAACAAATTTTTTGTTCGCGAAAAGACTGTCAGATTTTTACTCTGATATCGATCGTGATACGGAGCATCAGCATCTAAATGCTGCAGCTCATCAGAATTCTTCGAATTCCAATACTAACAGTCATGCAAAACATCGCCGGATTGCTAGAAATCTAAATACTGCAGAGCATAAGAATTCGAAGAATCAGAGTTTTTTACACTCCGAATTTGATCTAGAAACGTATTTAATTCCTGTCATTGAGGATATATTTGCCGATGAGCCAGGTATAGAACATCGAGATGAACAAGTTCATATCGCAGCAAAATCACGCTATAATGTAAAATATCACCTCGCTAAAAAGATTAAAAAGTTTAATTTTACTGTCTCTGAACATCAGATATTTTGGGAATTGTTAAAGCCGTTTATGAATCGTGGACAGTTAGAAGTTTATGGCCGTCGAAAAAATATATACTTTGATTTTCTGTTTGTTAAGATTTTTAACCTGATAGGAGAGTGCGAGCACTCCGCTTTACACTCCACACGACGACAACATTTGATATCGTTGTGCAGGCCAGTGAAATGTAAATCTGTCCTTTTGAAACACGAAACAAATTACTGTGACTGGATTGGATCGCTAGTGATCTGATCAAAGATTTTTGATTTCACTAGTTGGTATCCAGCTATTAAAACTGTCGCCGTTACCTTTCCATTTAATCAAACTTCGCTTATCTTTTCTTGTTATTACTCGCTCGATGATGGATATATCCTGCTCCGTGCGCTGCAGCTCCTGTTCGTAAAACTTCTAATAATTTCTTCTCCTGATGAATCTTTCAGCTTATACGTCACAGGTATTGTTGTTAAAATTTTACCCACAACGAATACTTCCTCGGACCAGTTTGGACTGAATCCTTTTGCAAATGATTTCGTCACTAACGAAATTCTAACACGATCACCGACTTTAAATTTGTGTCTTCGGTACATATTCTCTTTTACTAGCACTGGATTATTAACAGCTTCGTTGGGTGATATTCCAAGTGTTTTATGTTTAATGTTATTGTAGTCTGATATAATCTTTGGCAGATCATCAACATACCTGTTAGCATTTTTAACTGTGAGTTGCTTGTAGATCTTTTCTTTTTGCGTGCGTTTAAATCTCTCGACGTTGACACTTTTCCCATCGTTCCAGGTGATGTATTTGGTGATGTTATTTTGTTCCAGAAACTGCTCTAATTGCTTATTAAGAAAACTCCGCTCCATGATCTGTCCATATCTTATTAGGCTTTCATTCTGTGCTGATTATAATCTCTCTCAACGCGTTAGTTATAGTTTTTCCTGTATTATCTGTGACTGGCACACTAAACGCGTATTCAGTAAAAGTATCAACTACGTTCATCAGGAACCTTTTGTTGTCATTATACTTAGCAATATTCGACATATCAGCTAGATCTATAGATATATTCGGCAACTTTCGTTTGTCCCTCTTCAACTAGACAAAGTAATCATTTCTCGTATATTTTTTTGACATACTCTGGTGATACTGCAGAAATATGTGGTTGTTTGCCATGTACAGCCTCAGTCACTGGTCTAAACAGTCTAGCAGTTTCTTCTGCAAGTTGCTGTTGACATCTTCGTTCCTGCTCAACCTTCCTCTTGAACACGGCCTTTGTTGCAACAAATTTCTTTAGAACCGCTATTCGTGTCGCATCCATTTTTATAAGTATCTTTTAGATTAATTTTCACAGTCCAAAAAGCTTATCTATTCCACATCTGAGCAGACGATTTCGATCTCTTGCTATTTTATCAAACAAGAAAAGTTGTGTCTGTCATTAGCAGTAGCGTTATGATAAAGCTCAGTAAATTTATCTTTTAATATACCCCCGCATTGTTCTCGGGCTATATTTTGTACGTCGATATTGTCTAGTCTAGCGAATAGTATTAAAGAGCCTGCATTTCGCCTGATAAATCGATCCACGTTATAAAACCCTGTGCCAAATAGACTGCATTATATTCTCTGCTGCGCGATAATGAAAAATAAAATTTTATCTTATCCATTTCTGCATTGCTTAGCGGAATGTCATCAAAGACAGTTATTTTATGCTTGTCAGAATCTAGCTCAGCAACAGGTATTAAATCTTGAGGTTGTATTATGATAAAAATGTCGCCGGCGCCAAGTTGATTTTTCAGTTTTTCATTGTATTCGCTGAGCAGCTCGTATTTATCCTGCTGTGGATTGATCGTGTAAATATAAACTCGATCGAAGTTGAAGAGGTCGTTAAGTAAGAGATTCATCAGAAGATTAGTTTTTGCGCTATCCAGTTCGTCCTACTATCCGACAATGTCAGTCCGGTAGATCGTGATTATGTTGATGTTTGATTAATCGCTCCGTGTCAAAGTTGATTATGCTCATTCTATACTAGGTATTCACTAAATTTTATCTCGCGGTAATAGTAAGAATGAACTATTGCACAAAATTTGGTACGTTAATTGACAGCTCAACAGAATAAACAGCAGTAACTACAACCAATACGACTGGTGTAGATTTAACAAACTATCTAAAAAAATCTGGAGGTATAATGACAGGTAACTTAAGTATGCCAGGTCAGCGAGTGCTAGACCTTGAAACAAACTGTCCACCAATCAACGCAGATAACTCACAAGCAGTAAGTTTTGCTCAACTTGGCGCGGTCAGCAATAGCAAGTTATCATTGTCCGGTGGAACGATGACCGGAAATATCAACATGAGTGGAAGAAAAATAGTAAATTTGCAAACTGAATACCTCCCCCCCCCTCCGCTAACATAAATAACTCACAAGCGGTAAGTTTTGCACAGCTTAGTGTGGTCGATAATAACAAATTATCAATAACTGGTCGGACGATGGCTGGAAATATAGATATGGGAGGGAAATTAATATTTAATACTCAGCTTGATAACACAACGTTGACAAATAACGATTTTATAACAAATGTAAAGTTTGTCAAGGACAATCTTGTAATAATATCCGGCGACACTATGGTGGAAAATCTGGACATGGGATCGAACAAAATAACAACTACGGCAATTCCACCAGCAATCAGATTTAACAAATAAAATTTACGTAGACAATATGACAGTCACGTAAACATAGGCTCGAATAAAATAACAACGACTTATAATCCAGTCGCCCCATTTGATCTTACAAGTAAACTGTACGTGGACGCTGAGATAAGTTCAGTATCAGCTAATTACTGCTGCGGATGCCAATTATCTTTAAAAATCCAGAGGCACAATTACATGTGCAATCGATATGGCTGCCAACAAGATAACTTCTATGTATGTTCCTGTTTTCTGCATTTGATTTTGTCAGTAAACTGTATGTGGATAGTGTTACCCAATCGCTTGCGATTAGTGGTAGTACAAAACGAGTTAAAAGTAATGTCGGTCATATTCCACATCTCGCTCATGCTAGAAATAATGGTTGGGGTTTGTTGCTATAGCATCAAGTTATTATTGGGAGAATAATCCAAGTTATGCGTTTGCGTTAACAGCTCTATATCTGACGAGTTAGAGTGGGTCATAGAAGGAGAAACAAGTAACCTTTGCATCAAAATACAGTGTCCAGTGGCCGTAGCAATATGGAAATTTCAACTACAAGGTCGATCAAATGATGATCTCGGACACATTCTTACCTGGAAATTAGAAGGGTCGAATGATGATTCGACATGGACTACGCTTTATGATATATTGATTGGTAATTTTAGAACTTCTGAGCAATTTATACTTAATCCTTCAGCAACCACATACAAGTACTCTTATTTCTGGATTTATGTTTTCAGACCAGACGGTCATTTCCCAGCTTTATCGATGTTTCATATATATATATATATATATACTCGATGACCTAGTAAAGGTCTGGCGTGCTAGCACGCTATGATCTCATGTGATTGTAATCTGTAATGTATGTTGATCCTCCATCGATCAGAGTCGCAAAAGAGTTTTATAATTTTATACTAAACCCGAAAACAGAGATCGGAATAGCTGATGTTGATCAGCTAAACCCAGAAAGTGTAGAGGAAGCAAGAGCGGTGAATATAATTGCTCAAATGAAACAAATTAAATTTAGGTTCACCCGGTTTAACTGAGAACGGTGACAACTTTACTAGAGTTTCAGGAATGAGAGGCCCTCAACCGAGATATGCGATCAGAGACTTTGATATAATTAGCCAATACTGTCCTGTAAGTGAGTGCGAGGAGCGGAGATTAAAGGCTGAAAAGTTTTTGGTAAATACGTCGCTTGAGCTAAATAAAGAAAATGTTTTGATGATTGACAGATCTATCCTTGTAAAAATAAAATTTCATGGTGATAAAAAAAAAACCAGAGCAAGAGCGACTAAAGAAGATTCACGACGACCTTAACAGAGTAGCTGAAACAAGGAAACACAAGTTTCTTAAAAATCTTAAGCTCAGAGACACATTTGCTCAGTGTCGAGTATTTCGTGTGTTAGGCGTTGACTATTATGACACAAAGACGCTGTTAGAAATATTAGATAATTGTACTGACACTAACCAGCTAACAACAGCGTATCTAGTTCTAACAGACTCTCTCACCGGCGATAAAAAATATGAAGTATATCACATTAATGCTGCACTAAACGCAGTATCAGATATTGAGCATAGGATTGAGTTATATGATGATGTCGAACGAGACATATTTTATCAGGAGCTTGACGAAATTACAACTGTAAAACCTAGCATTGATGAAGAATATGAAATGCGTAATAGTTCTAAAATAATTGAGTTGAAAAACTATAAAAACAAATAAGCTGCAAAGTTACTGACAGGAGCAAAATACAAGAATATCAAAGAGCGGATTGCTGGATACCTAAATCTACCTGTCATAAATATAGAACAAGCAGATATTTGCGGTCTTTTAAGTTTTACGACCGCATATATAATTCCCAGGCAGCATCTAGTTCTTAAAAATTTTAAGCTTGGACATTTATTTTATGTTATGTTATGTTGTTAGTTATATCGACTAAACAGAAGATATTTATCGTGATAGAGTCAACGATATTACTGAAATACCAACAAATTTTAACCCTCCATTTTCATCCTCAGTTTTAACAGATATCAGATATGATGATGTCTCATCTGAAGTATATGATAAGTAAAGAGATTTTCTCGCTAATCCTGTCAATAATAAAATTAATGCTCTGAGATAAGGCTGCAGCTGAAAATACTTTTACTATGACAATTGAAAAAATTACTGAAACAGTTTCATAATGACAAAAAAAGAAGAAATAATCAACTTCAAACATATCTCATCAGGTCTGTCAGACAATCATAGGGATGAGCTCATCAAATACTTTAAATATTACCATAAAAACTTTACTGCATCAGACAAGCTAGAAAATATTACAGTAAAATAATAAGTATGCTGAATTACATTCCTATGATACTAACAACATCAGGAATCGTATCAGCCAGCGGAACTGCAAATCCATTACTCCTGATAGCGTCAGGGGCAGGTGTAGCTCTATCAGTAATAAACACAAAGATCGAGCCCAAATATGAGAATAAAAATACGTCTTGTAAAATAGCTTTAGCGACTTATAATAAATTCTTAATCAGCTTCGGGGTTATCTGCGTGGTGAGAAGTTTATTATGTTAGATCTGATACAGGAGCTACGTGTCAAAGACGATTTGTTAGTTGATATGATACCGAAGAGAGTTGAGAAATACGACAAACGATACTCTTTAGATTTTGTGTGAATTTAAAAAATAAGAATAGTCAACATTTTGTGTGAAATATGAAAAATAATGGAAGATACTACTTTAAAGATGAAAAGAATTCTTTTCTGGGACAAGCACATGACAATTATGCTTGACAATGAAAAGTACGGCACATATTTCAAAAACAGAAATAAGATAAAGTTTTCTCTGGTTCACACAGAAAATTCAGATTATTTTAGTAAGCTTAACAGGGTTACAGACTCACTTTCTGATTATATTGATAATTTTTACAATATAATATCTCACAGTTGATGATGAACTAAAGAAATGTTATGTCGATAAATCAATAGTCTCACATGGAAACTTTATCAAGCTGCTAGAACCTGGCTCTCTTATTAGTGGTAAGATAAATCTATATTTCTTCTGCCATGATGATGAGTGTTACATAATAGCAAAAGCTGAAATTTGTAAAATATCTCGACAGTTGGCTGTGTAAATTATTGTATTTTTATTATCTGTAAATCCCAGCAAGTTTTTAATAGCGCATAGGATATTTAACAGTCAGACGTGTGACTTGATTTGGAAAAACCCTGCATGTTTGGTTCAGTAAAATTGTATGTGAATGTTAGGTATAGTGGAGTGCAAAACACTCTAATTTTGTAGAAATATAAATATAAATCGGTAGTGATTTTAAGTAAAAACCGCAGTAGTTGTCTTCAAGTGGCATTTCACAGCCAAACCTATTTTGTATGACGACGATGATGATTCAATGATAGGTCCTCGACAGGTAATCAATAATGAAATCGACGCTGTTGCCTCAACAAAGTTGTTTTCGTATTTCGTTTAGACTAACATGGGTGGGGGTCTAAGGGGGATAAAACTTATGATGTCGTCCTAATATAAAATAGGGTTTTCGCTGAGAAATCCTACTTATCAATACCATTTATAGAAATACACAAAACTGTGTATATAATGACAGTATTTATTGTGCTTGTGAAATGCTGAATACAATTTTATGCTAATTGTAAGTAGTGTAGTGGGGATACCATAGCCCTCATCATGCCAAAGAAGGAAAATCAGCCTGGGGCACTATGGCCCTCTGATTTATAGGCCCAAAAAATCAGCCTGGGGCACTATGGCTCCAATGGGAATTTTGTATTAGCGACTAGCACACGCTGGGCCTGTATAGCGCCAAGAGGAATGGAACAGGTAGGTGACGTCACGGTACTGGTCATTGGCAACAATGTAGCAAGGTAGTACTGTGACGTCATGCCACCTGTGTCATTGCTATAGACAAACACGAATCAGTCGCGTTCGTGTCAGTGAATAGTAGAGTAGGGTTTTAAATTTTTTTTTAGGCAAGAAAGAATAAATCTTTTCGAGGCATATGAAGTGGCCCTGAAAAGGGCCTTTGTCTTCTTCTTCTATTGTCTCCACTTCTTCCACCACGTTCTCACTTTTTCAATAATTCCTTTCTTCTTCTTCTTTTCTTTGTCGGGAATCCAGTCAGGATGTCCCAGAGCTCTAAACTTTTCCTGTACCTTCATCCAGTTCCTGTTTAGTTTCTCAAACTCTTCTTTTCTCTTGATGTTTTCTTTGTCCTTTCTTTCTTTTGTCCAGGTCTCTTTAATCTTTTTCACTTCTTCTTTCATTATCTTTATCATGATGTCTTCGACTTTCTTTAAATTGTCTAAATCTTTTTTGACAAAAGGCCACTCAGTTAAATGGAATATGTCTTCCAAAAAACATCTCACTTTGATAACAATATCAAGAACCTGCTTTAAGGTTCCCACTCTTACATATTTAGGATGGATGAAGCCTCTGAACTTCTCCACCTCCTCTTCTATCATCCATTGTAATTCATAATTAGCTGCTTTCAGACTGTTCACCAAGTCTAGGCTACCTGGGAACCACCATTCCTTTTCAAGCCTGTCCAGCACGTAGGCTCCATCCATCATCCAGTACCAACTGTCTTTCAATTTGTTGAACAAGTCCATGTTGCCAGTCATTTTTATGTTCTGTGTAGAATGGCGCGAATGACGAGCGCTCTGCTTTATATCCGTGGAGCACGGACGTGAACGAAAACATCCCTTACACTCACTTCACATAATATGTACTATCCTCACTAACGGACGAGAAAGCATAAAACACACAAATATACTATCCTCACCAACGAACGTGAAAGCATAAAACACACAAATATGCTATCCTCACCAACGAACGAGCAAGCATAAAACGCACAAATATACTATCCTCACCAACGAACGTGAAAGCATAAAACACACAAATATGCTATCCTCACCAACGAACGAGCAAGCATAAAACACACACCTATATACTATCTTCACCACGAACGAGAATGCATACAACACACACCCATATACTATCCACACCAACGAAGGAGAACGCATAAAACACACAAATTTACTATCCCCACCAACAAACGAGAAAGCATAAAACACACCTCTCTACTATCCACACAATCGGGATGAGAAGAACAACACACACCCATATACTACCCACACCAACGAAGGAAGAGATGAAAAACACACCCATATACTATCCACACCAACGAAGGAGAACGCACAAAACACACAAATATACTATCCACACAATCGGGATGAGAAGAAAAAACACATCTATCTACTATCCTCACCAACGAACGAGAAAGCATAAAACAAAAACACATATACTATCCACACCAACGAACGCGCATGCAAACACACACACACACACACACACACACACACACACACACACACACACACACACACACACACACACACACACACACACACACACACACACACACACACACACACACACACACACACACACACACACACACACACACACAAACAGTAAAGGGGTGAGTGTTTGTAGTCACACTACTCTACATTCAAACGAATTGGCAAATTGAATAGTCTCTCTTTTCTAGAGATCTGGCTAGCCCTGAGAAGAGCTGGGTTTTTTTAGAACTTCAAATGCACCTAGCTAATGGTGACACCTTCCTGGCCTGGCACCACACACGCAACGTCTGCTCCAGTCATTCTCCCAACTGACACGAGTGGTTGGGAGAGCAGACGGGGCTTGAGTGGCTTCACTATCCCACTCCTCTGTTTGTGGAATAGTAAAGACTTGTTGTTCCCTCTGTCGTCTGTGCCAGACTCGAGGATGATGATGATGATCTGGCCTCCTTGTCTCCTCTGCACGTTGTACTGGTTGTGGCTGTGGTTGAGGTTGTCGTACAGTCTGTGGAGGTGTCCTCATTTCTGGCTTCACCTCACACTGAGGTCTCATGAAGAGGTGAAGCAGGATCTTTTCCTTCTCCATTTATTTCTTTTTATTCTCCTCCTCTTCTATCCTGTCTTTCTCCTCTATGGCCTCCCTAGTCAGTTCGTCTAAAAGACGCCTAGCATACTCCAGGTGCATTTGGAGTTCCAACAGTTTTTGTAGTCTGCTATTCATTTTTAAGTTGACGAGTCAACGATGGTGGCCAGACTGACAATTGTGCCGCTTTATATACTTGAAGCACGGACGTGAAAGAAAACATCCCCTAACACCCAAACTTACCATCACATGAAAACGCGCGGACCTAAAAGAAGCACTCACGTTGACTTTTTTACTTTTTACTTACAAACACAGACAGGCACGAATGGACAAGACAGAGAAGACAACGGGTGGATTTTTTTTTACTGACAAAAGAAACGAAGTGCTTATAGACACACCTCTATTTATTTTTTTTGAATTTTAAAAGTTTTGGCAAATTGAATTAGTGTGTCTTTTCGAGAGTATTGGGTAGCCCTGAAAAGGGCTGGGTTTTTTTGTTAACGGGAGTAATGGCAATCTTTTTTTACTGTCTAAGATTGCGTCCCCGTCTGGCGGCAGGCTTTCCTATACGATACGGTCTGCTTTTGCGGAAAGAGAAAGAGAATTCTTTGGTGTCCACACGGCAGTCCACAAAACCTCTGTCTGGTTCTTGCTGCTGCTGCTGTTGTTGCTGTTGTTCTTCTCTCTGCTTCTTCTGAAGTCTGTACTTCTCAGTCCATTCTTCTTGTTCTTTCTTAATTTCCTCTCTAAAGACCTCTTCTATTAGGTCTTGGGCTATGGATAACATCCTGACATTCTCTATCTCTTCAGGTTTAGGTATCAGGTTTAGCCTGACACGATGTAAACTGACGTTAGCTTCGTTCAGCTGGGCTAGGCCGGAAGGCATGTTCATAGGTTGACGAGTCAACAGTGGATGGTCAGACTGGAGAACAACCCGCTTTATATGGTTCAAACGCGGACGCGATAGAAAACATCCCTACTCGGTTTTAGTGTCGGAACGCTATGATAGCGAATGTCATGGTGAGGGATAGAGAGAAGTCAAAGAGCATATATTCACAGTGTTTTTTTGAAAACAAACGACAGACACATTTTTTTCAAAGCACAACATTTTTTATTCAACCAACAAGTAACAAGTCCTAAGGAACAAGTAACAAGTAACATCAAACAAATTATTTTTGACAAGGTTGACAACGTTGTGAAATCATGTGAGATTTCCATTGATGGAAGTCATGAATCCATTGATATACACTACGTTTCCTAGCTAAAGACAAAAGATAACTATAATGGTCACAAAACCATCGATCTACTTTCTCATCGTTTCGAGAAGAGTGACGATCAAAATAAGTCACTAAATCTTCTAAAGGATATCCAAGACTGCGTTGATGAAGAAAATACACACAATATTGTCCACACACCATGGAATCTGTGCCTTGTAATTTCACATTATCGTCTGGGCATTTCTTTTCATAAAGTCAATGATATCGTCTTCCAAAGGGGGTAATCCATACGAATCAAAATATTCCACACAATTTTCTTGAGGGAAGTAGACGGAAACCCAGTGAGTTCCTGGGAGATGGCTTTCGTCCGTGTTGATGACATAAGCTTGATGGTCTTGAGGTTTGCAATGAGGTAGTTCATCTTTAGCACACACGACAGGATTCCAAGAAGCAGTATACGAACTATTGTTCAAAAGGTAATAAAGTTCCCAGGTATCCATTTTTGTTGTGTTGTTTTTTTGTTTTTTTTTTCACAGGTAATGATAAGTCATCAATTCAATTCTGACTTTTTGTTTGAAACGATCTGTCAAGTAGCCATTTCTTCGCTTTGTCTCCGCACTCTGGGCTAAGAGAGCTTCGATGCGATAGATCTCTAGAGTAGTCAATGGAGGGCAGGAAAGATCACGCAAGCCTTTATACCACTCATGCAACACTGCTTCGTCTGAGATGAGACTCCAAGCTTCGTCCAGATACTCGTCCAATTTTTCTTCTTGACTCATCATCATATATTTGTCGTGTTGAATTTGACTGGGATGATCGTTTTGACATCCATAACAATATTTCTTGGACAATTCCGTAATTGTATTCGCTAGGTGTTTAGCAAAACAGGACACTAAATGTTGTTCTTGTTCTGGTCATCTGGACTTGACTACTACCTCGGCCTCTTTGTCTTGGTCTTGGGGTTCTGCTTTCACGCTATCCTCCCATTCCATGTCCAAAGATTCTCCACTGTTTAAAGAGCAATAGGAGTCTTCCACTGTGTCTAATAGTCTAGAATGACTTCTCTCAAACTGTTGATTTCTATGGTATTATCGAATTCAGCATACAGGGTGACGTTCACCGTCTCAGTGAGAGCTTCTGCAAACTGAAGTTCCACACGCAGTTGACCGGATTTTATAGGGTGGAAATGTCCCTCGTCGCTGCCTTGGTCTGGAGTGAAATCAAAGGCCCACAACGTGTAACATCCGACATAATCATCGTACGAAATACCGTGACTGGCGTTGGTTCCTAGTTGCCCCGTAGCTTCGTACAGTGACAAGTACGATCTCAAGTAATTATTCTGGGCAAAGTAAGGTTCGAAGTGTCTGGTACACAAAGTCTTGCCATCGCGAATGACTTCGATCTTGGACACTCTGTAGTGCTTAAACTGGAAAGGATTTTGATCGTGGGCTCCGTTGAGGGCTGCATTACTGACGATGCCAACGATTAAACGTTTGGGTAACTGTCCTTGGAACAGATGATCTTCGATCTTGGATCGGAGTCCAGCAGCAATGGTGAATGTTTTCACTTCTACACGTCGTATCGGATACTTAGCGGCCGATCTGCTCAATGTTTGACTGATGTCGTTTCCCGCTTTAGGTAACACTTCTACACGACGCACGTAAAGTCTGGCTTCTTGGATGATGGTTTTGTACTCGTTGACATGAGCCATGAAATGGAAAGTGACACTGCTGCGATTGAGTCTCAGGTGAATATCCACTCCGTTCAACAAATACTTGTCTTGCAACCACATGTCCAAATGCAAACGATCCATCAGTTCTAAACTATGACCTTGCAGGATTTTCCTTCGACGGTTGTTAAAACCCACATTGTGAGGATTGTCATCGGCTGTCAGGGCTGTGTCGTTAAACGTGTCTTCACCTGCGGTGTCAGGTTTCCATACCACGCAAGCATCCAGATGAGTGTTTTTGGCCTCTTTTCCGTACGTCAAGAGATTTTCTAGGTACGCTCGGTAAGGGTAAGTATCCATCCTGCTGCTGACCAGTTTGTTATTCAAGTACAAATCCACTTCACTGAACAAGGAATGCATGAAATTGTTGACGGGAGCTACTCTGGCATCGGCTCCCGGATTGGTGTTGTCGGTTTTGATCACTTTCAGTTTCAGGTACAAGTAACTGCTATTCAGATCGAGATAATCTTCTGGTTGTCCTTTGATTTCAAACTCGATGGGAGCTGAGTCCGTCAAAGAGGAGACGGGATGAAATTCGACCCATTGGAATTCTTGCATCGTCATCATGGTGGGTAGCATAGCAAACAGATCCAGTTCCGACTTGGAACAAGCACAAGACTCTCGGTGCATCATTTTCTTTTTTTTAATAATCAAAAACGTCTAACTCTCGGACGGTTTTTCTTTTCTTAGACTTTTTAGCTCTAGGGGTGTGAAGTCCTCTGAAGGGGTGTTTTCGTCGTCTTTTTCTGCCTTGTCTTTGCTGTGGCGTCAGGGAAGCAGGAATGTCTGACTCTGCATTGCCCAGGACATTTATAGGAGTTTCTCGCCGAACCAAAAGGTCTTTACCCGTTTGAAGCAAGACATTTTTGCCTGCTCTCAGGAAAGCTTTTTTTGGGTTTTGTTTGTCAATGATGACATTTTGGAGAAATTCTTTGCCTTGCGTCAACGCAGCATCTTTTAAGGTCTGCAATCCCCGTCACCATCGGTTTCAAAACGGGAACCACTGTACGAAAGGCCGATTTGAGCATGTCACCTAAACCATGTCCTCGCTGTCGAGGGACTCCTTGGTACACAGGATACATGAGTGACAAAAAGTTAGAGTAATCTTTTTCGAAAATGGAGTTTCACTGTGACTTTCCCTTTGGTGAATGAAATATTTTGTCCCAGATCTCCTTTTATAGTAATTTTGACAGTGTCGAAATAAGACTTACTGACGGGCAAATAGTGAAGATGTACAAATTCGCGGTGAACGTGATAGGTGTTTCCACCTTCCTCGTCAGCAACCGTGGCAGAATCCACTTTGGAAGGAATGACACGCAGTAACGGTACGGAGGTGTGTTCCACCACGTTGTACTCCACCACATCGGAGTATACAAACATCAAATTCAGTCCTTAGTTCATTTCTACAGGGAATCTAAAATATCTCCCAAAATCTGGGTTACTGGTTACGGCTGGTATTTCGTTTGCAATCTTGATGAACTTGGGGTCTGAACCCAAAATGTCATACAATTCAGGACAAAATGTAATGGCCAATACTTTGTCCTCAGAAAATTTGATGAGTAGGCGACGAGATATTTTGTGGTAATCGATCGTGACACTTTTTCTGGTTTTCTCCAAGACTTTATCAAACATGAAATTGAACCTGTCAGCCATGGTGTTCACCAATTGTTGACCACTAAAATAATAGCCCACAGGAATTTTCAACAGATAAGTGGTTCGTTTAGTTTTGGGGTCTTGTGATTTCATAGAGTCAGCTATACTGCTACGTTCATCCAAGGCTTGTTACACTTGTTCGTCATGAACTTCTACCGTAAAAGTGTTTTGATTTTCGATGATGTTTTTGATTTGTGTAGGGTGAATCATTTCCACTAAAGCCACTTCCCAATGGGCTTCGTGATCCAATTGGATGGCCTGAGGTAATTTGGCCGTGTAACAGCACAAAGTGTTATTGGGAAACACCTCCATGGAACTGTCACTGGGTAACGTTAAGTAAAATTGGTTGTCCATAATTCCACGGTTCTAGTGTCCGAGGAGTCACTGGAAGTCAGAGGAGTGTCTAAAAGAGGATTGTTGTGATTGGATTGGCAACTAACGTTGGACGCAAGACCACCGTTGTTGTTGTTGTTTCCGTTGGAAGAATATTTCAGAGACGGATTAGGAAGAAGGTAACCAATGCAACTGCTCAGTAAAATAGTCCACAATTGTTTGTTTCCTTGTTTCAAACTCAAATTGGCAATGGCAGCACCGATCACACAATACACCACAAAGATTTGACAGAAAAAGACGATTTGCGTTTTAGGCACACGTTCTCCACACCACACCCACAAATTTTGTTGATCTTGCAGAGAAGAACTAGGGTACGGAGTGGCCACTGCAGTAACTGAGGCTGTGTTGAAGGGCATGATGGTCACTTCTTTTATAGTCGATGAGTTGCGAAGCGTCGATCCAAGAGTCAAAACTGGGAGGATATCCTTTCCAACGTACTTTGACTTCTTTGACACGTTTCTTTCCTACTTTTCGGATTCTTCGATCGATAATGCTTTCGATCTCGTACACGTCGTCTTCTTTTTTGGTCACACGTTGTAACTCGGGCAAGTAAAACGTTCCTTTTAACACTTCTCCGTTCATGTCTTCCAATTTATAGACGGGAGGATGACGGTCACGCACACATTCGGTGACACGAAACAATTCGGTGGTCCAATTGGGTAAATAACCTT
>JAECUM010010807.1:0-32159 GCA_016617855.1 Megalonaias nervosa | reverse complement strand
ACCTTCGAAATGAGATGCTACCGCAAGATCTTGGGCATCTCATACATTGACCATGTATCCAACGAAGAAGTTCACAACAGGATTCAACGAGCCATCGGATCCTATGAAGACCTCTTGACCACTGCAAAAAGGCGCAAACTGAAGTGGAACGGTCATGTCTCAAGATCATCTGAACTGGCAAAAACAATCATGCAAGGTACAGTACGAGGGTGCAGAAGAAGAGGCAGACAGAAAAAGAGGTGGGAAGACAACATTAAGGAGTGGACAGGCATGGGATTTATAGATTCCCAAAGAGCAGTATAGAACAGAGAAAGATGGAGAGAATTGGTTGCAAAGTCAACTGTGGTGCTCCAACGACCTCTTGGGTTAAGGGATTGATGATGATGATGATGATGATGATGATGATGATAATGATGATGATGATGAGGGCACTCTACGCAGCAAAACGTCCGCCAAGACTAGGAAGACCATTAGCTACATCTCTAATGTATCAAGGAAACAATAATGGTCATAGCGGAAGCATACTGTGTTGCAGATGTCTGAAGTTTTCACAGCAACAGTTTTTGATCTAACGGAGAAATAATCTTTGAACCAGTCTGTCACATATGATTCTATTTAATATTTTTTAAGTTTATGACTCGGATCTTTATGCCAAACACGATCAAATGCAGTAGGTCGTCTTCACCATTATTGAATACTTTTCAAATAATGTAATGTGAGCGATTTGTAAATAAGATCATTAGCATGGTAGAAATTATATACGATTTTGAAAGTCATCCTTTCCGTGATTTGCCTACACAGCTATGGGTTTATAATTAGTGGGGTCAGTTTTTGCTATTTATCTTGCGGAATGGTAATACTAATCCGTTTTCTCACTAAGACATCTAATGCATTAACACATAAAGGTATGACACCTAGAAGAAGATTTTTATTAAAATCACACACTTTATTAGAAGATGGGTTCTTAATACGTCTAGAATTCACTTATTACAATGCTTGTCGATTTGTTCATTGTGTGAAGCGGTAATTCCGAAAGCGCTTTTTTATTGTAAAGTTTAGAAACAGATATGAAATATGGATTTAAGCATTCTGCCTTCTTTTAATCAGAGGTATCAGTGCTTAAAGTTCCATCCTGTTGGGTGATTAATAACTGCTATATATTACATGATAGGTTTTCTTTAACTATGAGTCTGATAAGTCTTTAAATATTTTTAAATTCTTTCTGAGAGTGTCCAAATTTTTGTAAGCTTTGAAAAAATCCTTTGCGAATTATATTTAGTTCCGTCTGATAGTTTTGATTATTTACCTTTCATTTCGAAACTTTTAAATTTATTCCAATTTAAGTCATTTGTTCTGATCGCTTTCTATTTCGATCAATTTAAGTTTCTGGAATGTCTTCTCAGGATGCTATCATACCAAGCTTTATCTAAATGTCGAGAGGTAGCTATCCTAATAGGGATGCATATGTCCGTCATGCATAATAAAGTTTCTGTGGATATCTTGTATTGGTATCCCAGTTTCATTCTTGAATACCAAATATCTGAACTAACGTCACCCATATACTTAGTTCTATCCTATCTGATTAGTTTGTGATACCCATCTAATCTGATATCATTATTGTCAATAGAATTATCAAGGTGCGACTCCCTTAGGACAAATGTATCAAGGTCAATGAAATTCACTGTAAGACATCTAAGCTTGTTTCAGACAGCTTAATGCTGAAGAGAAGAAGGAACGTATATAGTGCATGAACTTAAACTTTGTATGTGAATTATCAGTGTGGGACAGATCTAGATTCAATTCAGCATTACCTGCTAGTAAACCTAAGAGGACAAATATTAGTAGTACTTGAATCAAAGACTTGAGTCAGAACATCTTCCTATAGTCCAGATACGGAAATAAATTTAAATGACCAGGAATTAGTGCAATAAATTTGGCAAGCATGGACGGGATAGGGTTTACCGCTAGAAATATTACAAGATTTGAAAATATAACATGGCTATGTGGGGCTAATATGTACTTCTGGTGCCTGTCTAGCTCGAACAACTTGAAAAGCTATTTGATTTCGTGTCTACATTTGAAACATTTATGAATGATTCCAATATGACCTAATGCATTCACATACTTTTCTGAAATACTTAAAGTCCAAGCCATTTTATCTATTTTGGAATATCATATTCTTATTCTTACGATTTTAGGTAGCAGCTTATTAGACGATAATCACTGTTCCTAAAAGTCCTCTCCACATTCAAAATAACTATTTTGGATCAAGCTACATTCAACTTCTCATAAGTTATTTTGAATAGCAAACAGATATTGCTTTAATTTCGTGATAGCTGCGCTTATAAGAGATTACTTCTAGGTACGCTTCTGTTAATCGTATATAAATATTGCAAATACTTTTCTTTTTCCTTTGTTCGTATCCTTCATATCTGAAAAGAAGAAATAAAGATCGATGATATCCATTAAGTACTAGTATAATGAATCTCAGTTGACCTACAATTTTATATATTGCAATATGTATCAATGAATGGAAAGGAATCCATGTTAAATATACCTCTATTGATGACAGAGAATGGTTAGCATACGCCAAACTCGTTATTGAAATTTCTATGCTATACCAAAAATATAAGTTAACCTTTGTTAATTTTTATTCCGGGATGAATTTGGCTATCGAATTCTATCATCTGGGAAGTTTTTAATTAAGCATGCCAACTATACTGAAAACTTGAACTTGCCATGGTCAGATGCCCTAACAGTTGGTGCTGGGCAGAGACATATTACAAATGTGTTACATGATCATTGTGATAAACTCATGTCTTTACATAAAGTGCTAGGTTTCGATAAACTGTAACTCTTCATACATTTGATGTCATTTTTGTAATCCCAGGGATGAACTAATGTTTGCAGAGAAGATAGAATTAAAATGCATCGATAAGGGACACAATAGTTGCCCATCTTGCCTGGTCTGGGTAAAATTCTAACCTGCATAATAATGTTCGCGAGGTGGCACTGTAATTATGGAGGAACCCTAGATTTCTTTCTTCCGCCAGGCTTTTATGTCTTATATAATACTTTGCATCAAGGTGTTACTAGAGTCACAAAATGAAAGCCTGACAGTAATTAAATCTGATGAAGCAAGTCATATGCAAATAGGATACGTCTGTGTATTTTGTTTTAACTAAAAAAATATAAGAATGATAACAAAGTAGAAAACTGTTTCAATGTTCGATTTTTACCTAAACTACGACTTTACTTAATAGCCAAAAATCCTTTTGACTCATTGAAACTATAAATAGCTCTATACTTTGGTTAGAACATTACGTTCGCTACTTCTGTTATAGGAATACAAAGATAAAATCTCCACAATTTCGGCATTATATCTCATACCTACTGCTGGATTTGCTCTTAATACATATAGAAGTTCAATTAATATAGTAAGTCAACGTATTTATTAGACAGGCGCATGCACTATGCTTTGTCCTCAACTGTCAAAGTTATCAAATAACGATAGAGATTTTTTAACCACAAAATTAGTGACCTCTGATCCCAACAGAATGTTTTACTACCATGCTTGGTCAATATTATTCTTAACATTGGATGAATAATAATAATAAGATATATATATATATATATATATATATATATATATATATATATATATATATATATATATATATATATATATATATATATATATATATATATGCATCTCTTGAATGATTCAAATTGATTCAAACGAGTTCCAGCTTTTTTAATTATAAGGTTTTATTTCATCCTTGCTTTGAGCTTTCAGAACGACAAAGATTGTGGAGTCACATGTCTTCTATTACCATATGAATGTATGGATCAACAGCTTGTCAAATCAAACCAAATCTTTAGGGTTTCTGTTTCGTTTCCTGTTTGAGTCTGTATCGTGAATCAGACAAAGTACGGAAACTCGAGATGAGGACCATATGTAAAACGGATGCAGGCTATTGATATAAAGAAACATGATGTCGACTTTTGGAGCATGAAATGTATACACCCATTTCCTTTCTACATTTCTGTTTATATCTAGATGCCATTAAAGTAAAGAAAGTGATAGTGCGTCTTCATGTATAAACACTTATTACAGGAAATGACAACAAATACATGAAAACAATTCCTTAAATTAAATTTGAACCATTTAAACTCCTTTATTGGCCAAACAGGGTAACTATAAGGACCTTGAGTTAGTATCGTTGTCATCCCGACAGTACAGATCCGAAGTAAAATCTGATTTATCTACGTTGTACTCATGAAAAACTATTATATACATCATATTAGTTGAAAATATAAAGATTGTGAGGAAAAGGAAAAACAAATATCGATACTCGAAAGAAAACTTCACCAACCCCGCATACATTAAATGGTCGATCCGCTATACTCCTTATAATGCATAGTCGAATAAATCTGGCATTACTTTCTCGAAATGCAGTATTAGTGAAATGTAATTCTGAACAGTGGCATGCATACAAGAATCCAGTAACTAATGTACAAAATAATACATGTGTGTGTGTCTGTGTTCGTTTTTTTTTTTTAGCAATATATCTGAGCTATTAAAAAATCTGTCGCAGAACTCAGTAGGTCGTGCTGTATGATGCCTTGGATTCATATAATACAAATGAACATTGGCGGGAATAACAATAATGTGTCTACACTGTCGCAGGGGCACTGAGATATGCTATATTTGCATCTGATGTAACTCGTCATTATTTGTAGGGCTTCCTATAAGTCAGATTCGTTCCTTCTAGACCCTTTGGTAAGATTACTTTCTTCTGAATTGTTATCATTTTCATTGATTTCCTGTTATTATTTCTGTTTTTTTTCCAACAATGCATACATGCTCCATTCGTGTAATTTCATTTTGCTATGAGTCGTTTTTGAATGCTCGACATTTTAATACTGAGTCTGATCTATTTTTAGTTTTATTTGATTTCACATTGCCTCCAATATCGTCTAATTTAATTCATTCTGTCTACTGAAACACAATTATTTTATTAGTTGCTTCTTGAAAATCAAAGAAATTTAAATGTGCAAGGCGACTGATCTGCAAGAGATGCAAGCTACTGTTGACAAAAGCGATTAGTTTCGTTAAAGAAACATATCCCATTTTAACCTACTTAGGCATCCATCTGCTACCAATAATCCGAAATGTATTTCAATGGCTCTTGAAACGCCTCTATTTGCTTGTGCCAGGATTTCATTCGGTCGGAGAAAAGACCATTGTAAGTATAGACTGACTAAAGCAATTATACATTTATATGTGCAACAGCGTTAATATCGGTTGCCAAATATGTGAAAAATTGCTGCTAGGTCCTCGCTCAGTATACAACACCGCGTTTACGGGACTATTCGACCAATAGCAGAGTCGGTCCACTAACGTTCTCGACCCATAACGAACTCGCACTACTCAAACCGGACCATTGTGTACTACGTACTCGGCGTAATCATTAATTCAGTGCCACTATATGAGTGAGAATAAAGACCACTTATATCATTGAGAGAGAGAGAGAGAGAGAGAGAGAGAGAGAGAGAGAAATAGCAAACATATTTTGCCGACGACATATCAACTAAATTAACAGATTTTAGCTTGTGCCAGAAGTGGTCTGACTTATTTATGGTGGATATTACCATAGCGAAATCACGAAATCTCTCTCTCTCTCTCTCTCTCTCTCTCTCTATATATATATATATATATATATATATATATATATATATATAAAGGATTAATGCCGTCCTTGTAAAATTATATCACTTATATATGTCTTTATTTAATTTCCGATGACATGTTTATTGCAACAATATCTTGAACCAATCAACAGACTTTGTCCTTCTTTCTTTATATAATTACATGAATCATACAATGTATCATTTGCCTTCAGAATATCCGTGGCATGGTCACCTTTATTACTATTGTGGCTGCACAGATTTATTTATTTGAAAAAGGCCAGCAAACAATGAGTTTCACATCTTATTCTTCCTGTGATTGATAATTTTATATAATGAGCCAAATTAATGAAGTACTTGATGAACAAAATAAAATGTTGCTAACTTGAATCAATGGCAAACTATTTTGTTCAGAACCATCTTATTTGTGACATAAATAAAATTAATCTCTATATCAGTTAATTTTATTTAGGTTATATCATCGTCTTGCATTTTACCTGCCTAATATTACGAAATTTTCTATAATTCAGATAGGTTCCCCTCAATGTGTTAATAGTCTGTTCATTCATTCTTATTTTCTAGCTCAAAAATATGAATTGCTAGATCTTAAGACATCGATAGTATCTTGTTTAAGATAACACAACTCTTTGTTTCGACAGTCATGTTTTTCTTTATTCCACAACGTCAGACTCTCAACTGTCAACTACATTGATTTAAATATCATGTCAGAGACTAAGATTGCTAAGACAATGTCAAAAATGCATCGCAAACCTGCCTGAGACAAAATCATTGAGCGGAATCCCGTCGAAACAGCGAGGAAATATTAAAAGTAATTGTATTAGTTGTCACTTGTTCTTGACACAAATTATCTGAGACTGACCTTGCCTCATACAGAAAGGCTTCTTCTAATTGAAATTTAAAAAAAAATTAAAACCACAGACTTCATTATTCCTTCTGGTTCACCTACTGCTATGACATCTTGTGACCATGTTTACTAAGGCGTTTTTAATAGAAGATAAAAATCTCAAAGTAATCACTTGCCACTTCAAGGAAATGCTTAAAGCTGTAACATTATAGTTGATATAAATTAGCTCGTTTTGCTTGTGTACACACGCAACTTGGGCGTTACACTTTTAATCACATCTGAAAATGTAAAAATCCGATGTAACCTAGTATGGATAAGTATCCATTGAGGATCCATGACTACCATGGAATCTAACGACATGACGCTTAAGAACTAAATAGTATACACATAGAAAGCGTATATTGTAATAATAATAAACCTATGGCATGCATTATTTATATTTACGTTTTCATTTACAGCTTTGTTAGATTTTAGTGACTATTTGCTATTATGGTCTGTCGGTGTTGGGAAGATGTTTCTCAGCCGGAGTAATTTGTTAATTTCTAATAGCAGACGTCATGATGTACAGTGTCCACGAGACATTATATCAGCATTGATTAGTTTCGTAAAATGAACCCTCCCAAATTGTTTAACATAGGGGTTGTTTCCCGGATATTTTAGGTGTAAAGTTGTAATTTGAGATAAGACTAATTCTTTGTATTAGGTATTTGAGTCAGATTTTGTGTTGCACGGCGTGAAGTACTAATATTCGGTTCGAAAGGGCTTACAAGTCACACAAATGTGAAAGAACAGAAATAGTATGCAAGTGTGAAATTAGAGTTTAGCGAAGTGTTGTCATTAGGTGATTAGATAAAAATTATTGTATTGTTTGCGCGTTCAAGAATCTTTTAGTAGACAAGGACTATTTTCTTGAGATCCTTCCAAAAGGGGAAAACATGAAATCTGTAGCAACGTATCTATGTTGATAATTTAGAACCGAGCATGTGCATTTCTCATGTCTAAATAAGTAATAAATGTGGATGATGTCTTGTTTCGGATTTTTCTAGTAGTTCATGTAAAAGCTGAAAGAAACATTACAAGGATGCTGTAGATTTTTTCTTTTTTCCAAGACTTATTTAAGTACAAGTGATTACTTTATCATTACACCATTAACCGTGAAGCCAATTTTATTTGTATTAATCTTAATTTGATTAGGCATAGAGAATAGAGCGCATCACTATAACAAACCTTATGCAAAAATCATGTAATATATTTGTCATATCTAACTCTTCAGTTATGATATCCGGCATAATTGTTTAGAAATTAACTTTTCTTCCTTTCAAATCAAAAGGAAATCATTTATAGAGGCATACAGACCCTAACAGGCTTCTTTTTACCTATACATGTACCACCAAGTCGTATCGTTAAGCCAAATTAACTCAGTCCATCTATTCTGATCAGTTATGGATCAAAGTGTGCCGTATCTAATACCATGGCAATCATTACCGTCCTTTCAAGAGTGCCAAACTGGTTAAACCACCATTACGTTTTTCTTTCTCTATAATCGATATCATGAAAATGTTACAAAAAAGTCTAGAATTCTAAGCTCATAAAACCCGACGTTGTCATCATTACTTGGCCAAGTTTTACTGCATTATAAACTTTCTATCACTTTATAGTGTCTAATGGAATAATGCCTGTATACATCAATGCAGTCATGCATTTCTCCATCCCTTTCGACCTAACTTTATGAACAATATTATTTATAGTGATTGTAGGATTTCATGTTAAATATTATGCAAACACGAACTGCTATGGGGTGAACTTGAACGTACAATTAGTGGTAATGATTCATTCCTCGGCGTACTTGAGTCAATTCCCTTACAACTTTAGGAACACTGAGATCAGAATTTCGTATAGTAGTGGCTGTTGGTGAATAATTTATTCAAACAACCCGTATGAGTTATATCATTTACTAGCACATGCCAGATATATTATCTAGAACTTATAATTCGTTAATTAGTTTAGGTATCATGAACTTTTATTTAAGAAACGTACCTAATTGTGTTCATAGCATGTGGACAGTAAATTGAACTTGGATCTATTAATGTTGGTGGATATGAAGTTGAAACAAATATCATACATATCTGCCCGACAAATCGAATTGGACAACCATGAATAGAAATTTGAAAGATTATACTTCCGAGTGTGAACAAACACTAGCTGACTCAGATTTAAGAACCTTATTCTTCTTTATGCATTGTTTTCATTCGTTCTCCAAATGTTTGATCATATCAAGCAAAAAAGAAACAAGAAGGTATATTTAGCTTGCCGATTATTCTTTGCATGTTATCGTTTAAATCTTGACTATTTTTTAATTTTTGCATCTCAACTTATAAATGAACTAAGTTTTGTTTGGTTTACTGAGTACCGGTATGTCTACTTCTTAGTCGCAACTTTTATGTTTGCTTCTATCTGTTGATTTTGAAGTCACAGGCTGCTTATAAGATAAAGCTGCATGTATTATTCAGTAGTCTGCGTATATATGACGTAAGGCATTTTGATTTCGTACGTCGTGTACATACGAATGCTCGCATGTTTTAATACTGTCATTACTTATCAGAACCTTATATACCATTCTGGGGCTGAAGTCTCTGTGTTTTATTCTCCTCAATATAAAGACAACAAGAATTTTAGTTATTAAAATGTATGTGTATCATTCTAATCTTCTGCAAGTAATTGTTTTTGATCAGGCAACCCTTATAGTTTCATTGACCCATGTGGTCTTGTAGTGTGAGGCTCACGCTTTTAACGATCACTGCCATCTCACCTCTGTCCTCGTGAGTACTGGTCTTTCCCTCGGCCAGTGCGGGTATGTTAGAAAGCTTGCCAGTATCTTCCCCTGAGTCAATGGTTCTTTCCTGGTTTTCATAAGTTCGTCCTGCACCAGATAAACTGGCCGCCATGTATCGTCTATCATGTACTGAAAATACCGATAATCCGACAACAGCAGCAACAACAACAATAACACCTTATAGTTGCATAATAATTATTTCCCAAAAAACACATATGAGTGTGATTATGATGATGATGATGATGATGATGATGATGTCTGTGGTCGTGGTGGTGGTGGTGTGTGTGTGTGTGTGTGTGTGTGTGTGTGTGACGGTAGCTAGACGAATACGTAGGCATATGAGCAGAAACTCAAGTAGCAGGATAGGTAGGTAGTGTTTTGTTACGTAGATACTTCTTTTGTGAATAATGGACATTTTACTCTACCGAGGCATTACATCTAGGCAAAGAGTATGAGCTATTCTTTTCCTTCTTTTCCATCATTAGACAAGCCGAAAATGGCATTGAAGGCGTTCGTTGAGAGCTATTAAGAAAAAGTAATACTTCATGCGAAAAGTAGCTTCATGACGTCAATAAGCAAACTTAAAAATAGACGCATTTATGTCATTAATAACCGTACGATATTGTAATACTTGCAAACGGTTGAATGCGCGTACTCAGTGTAATATGTGTTAGACATGCATGGCATACATAATAAACAATATGTTTTGGAACCCCTCATTTTCAACTGATATCTGTTATCGTCACATCGAAAGTTTGATAGATTTAATGCTCAATCCAATATGTGACTTAAGTCCTGTCCACTAGAGACGTCTAGCTTAACTCCTTTCTACTATCTATTTGATCAACGTCCTGTAGATGGGTTATACCTTACTCAAAAGATGTATTGTTGCCTTCAGCAAAGTAAAGTCCGAAATTTTCGATGTTAATTATAGGATTAGTTACGCAATCCTACTTCGTAAACAGAAGCAAGAAATGGCAATATCCTGTGTAGTTCTATGGGGAGAACAATCATTTCTCGTATAACCATTGCCTGTAATAAGACTCATCGGATAGATAAATGGAAACATATAACCCCTAAAATGGCGGTTAAATTTGTATAGACAGAGTCAGCCTGTAATCTTTAAGGCCGCCAACCTTAATAACATTTATTCATGACCAGTGGGTTCTTTCTGCTTCTGTTTTGTTTTTATCGGAGACATTCGAGGAGAAGATCAATGTCTTGAAGAATTTAGGAAATAAAATAACCTGTTCAATCAGTATTCATTATACACAGTTCATATTAGATGCTAAAACCTAGATCCCTTTACGAAAGAGAAGTAAAACTATGATTAGAGTGTATCATTAGATGATGTGTTTCATTGGGGTATAGCATTATATGATAACGTGGACTCTTGCTATGCATATTTAATTTTCATTGTTTGTTATTGTTTTATAAAAAGTCTTTATATGCTATGTTTAACTGTATTTTGTACTTGACCTTGTCCAAAATCTAATTTATTGTCTATTTAGAGCCAGTCTTTTTCTGAGTGTAGCGTAAATATTAGGATCATTATTTATATTTCTGAGCCAATGACATTTTTATTCCCACATGGATGAACATGTTTAACGTGATATTTATTCTTTATTATAATTTTAGTAATATAATCTTCCAGAATGGAAGTCTCCATTAAGTAAAAGTTTTTTGTTTTGTTTTTTTTTTTGTTTTTTTTTTTTAAAAGAAAGTTCTATTGCGCCCCCGTTCAAGTAGAAAGTTTTACATTCTTATTTCCCGGAAATATTTATTTCTGCAATAACATCTGAAGCAGAAATCAAGCTTATTGTTCTGTTAAGTAATTGATTTGGGCTATAATTATTATTCAAATTTTTATTCCAAGTAATTACAAAGTGCTCACTAATATTCTTGGACAGAGACATTACAAATAGTGAATTCAAATAATGATATCTTGGATTCTACTTTTATGATCCGTCAAAAGACTGTTGTCACTTCACCACATTAGAGGCCACTGCAGGCACATCAACACATTCAGCTCTGGATCTTATTTCAAACATTACCGGAATTTAATTAGACCTTTGTTCACTAGGACTGGTGATGAAACATTTTGGAATATTTGAGATTTAACTCGCATTACTGTAAATTATTTGTAAATTTTTACTTTGTATTCTAGGCAAATAAATTATTTGTTGAATTTTACAAAACTTGATGGTTTTCGCTTTTTTCTTTTACTTAGTTTACAACCATAGAGTTGTAATAACTCTACTTTCACTTTGTTCGCCAAATTTGTTGTCGATGTGCGTTCGTTTGTGTACACCAGAAAAATATGAAGCAATGGTTCAAATGTAGTAATGTGCATTAACTGGCACATTGAACTTGCTATACATTCTACAGGTGAGATTAAGGAGATATTGCGGAAAATATAAACTAAGTCTTGCCGCCTAGAAATATCTAATTAAAAATTTCATTTGTGTATGAAACAAATTTTAAAACAATATGATCACTAAAAGCTTACCAAATGGAATAAACATTTTCGCAAGAACTAAATATTTCTTTAAATTCTTATTGTTTAAAGAATGTCCACCCGCCTACGAAGGAATGAAATCCGTATTCAAATTATGTCTCTGAAATTGTCAAATCCGCATTCAGTATTACAGAAACCTCGATTAAAGGTTCAATAGTATGAAACGTGTCTGTTATAAAGGACTGTCTCCATCACAGCCATAATATTTATATGCTCATATTAAAAGTTTCCCTTGACACGCACATTAATGTCTTCTTCATTCGAAGTATTTTTGGAGATATAATTATTTGAGATATCAACAGTTTCATACACATCCATTGACAGACAGTGACTCATATGTATTACCGCATTATCGATTAGAGATGCTGGAATGTACTATGCATCTATAATCCCTCACATATATCTGATGAGGTATCTGCTGCCATAGAGGTATGGCATAAATCAGCATTATATTTCTTAAGTACACGACATCGTTATAAAATAAGAAGAACGAAGCCCTTAAGCTTAAAGTTATACCCAAAACAAATTGCAGTTGATGGAAATGACTGTATGATATATGCTGAATTGAGTGACAATTTAACTTTCAAAACAAAGTAATATCCGCAGCCAAAGTCTTTATGACACTACACTTAATCCCTTTTACGCACAAGAACACAAAGTTGAAGATCATTGCCAAGCAAATGAATTTTCGTTATTAAAAATGATATAAGCATATTAAGTACATTATAAATCTGATACATTCAATGATAATGGAATGTTTATATTGCCAGTAAGATGGAAAGAAAACAAATCTCTCAAAGACCTAGCATATGACTGTGAAAGTAAATTCAACCAGCTCTGTGACCAACAATTAAACTAAACCGGACACATTTCTTTCAGATTTACACCAACCGTACCAAGAATATGTATATCTATATTATGTGTATAATAACTCATATTTGTAGTTAGTAAGGGTTATTTAATTCATAAAATTCTCAAGTTTGCTTTTCTAAATGAATAGGTTTGTACTGTACGATGAGTCATTCTAATAGTGCGTAAGCCCATTGAAAAATTCCAGTGTTGAATCAGGTAAACATAAAGTGCTGTGAATCGAGGTCATATTTTTTTTTTAAAAGACAAAGCTGGCCTAATTTTTGTTTGTTTAACATCTGATTTTGTTTTCTTTTCAGACCATTATAGAAACATATGCGACGTTTTCTAAATCACGAGTTAGTTTTGTATATAAAAGAAATATTATGCAGACTTAGGCATTCTTAGTAGTACCACCAGTCACGGATGTTATTTATTATGCTGAGAGGAATTCATTTATTTAATTTAATTATTCGTTGGAATTACAGTGCTTGAAATACTCATCTTAATTGGAATAATAGCTATCAAGGAAATACTGTGAATTCATTGAGAGACTATTTGGATATTTATAGCTATTATAGAATTACTGCGAATTCATTCCAAGATATTTCGGGATTATATTATAGTGGTTACGAGTCTATGCTCTTAAAACAAGTAACAGAAAAGTGTGAAGACAACAAGCGCAGTAAAATTTAACAAATAATTTATTTCCCTAGAATACAAAGTGAAAAACGAGAAAAAAGAACTTACGGTTTTGCAAATTAAATCCCCCCAAAATATCAAAGAATTAAAGACACAAGTCCCAGTAATAAAAAGTCATGAATAAAACTCAGTTCAAGTACCATAGAGATTTAAAACTGAAGGCAATGACGTGTCTGTTATGGCCTGCGTCGTACTGATGTGTCAAGTCTCTTATTGTATCACATAAATATTATTCCAGAGTTTGAATTCAGTATAAATGCCAATGAATGTCTTTATACAAGAATTTTGTTAAGGCACTTCTGTATTTCCAGAGAAAATAATCACTTGAATTCAATACTTTGAAGAAAATAAAATTCAGCCCAAAATGGTCTCAACATAACACAACTTAAAGTGCTAGGTGTTAAAGCACAACTGACAAAATCCTGACTGTCACAAGATAATATAGTTCTCTGTTTGACCTCAGGTCACAAATTAGCATTTTCTAAAAACAACCATTACTTAATGGAAAATAACGATCCTTGTTTATTTAAAACATAATACCCTATAAAATTAGCTTTGGAATCCCCAAACCACTTATCCAAATCAACATGTTTACCTGAATAATAAATAATTCGGTTAATTAGCTCATACACATACAGAATAATGAAGCTATTACTTGGTGTTTACATAAATGAAATACAAAGAATAAACAATAGTCAATCAGGTGAAACAGAAATGAACTCAGTATTGGACAAGGTGAAGTCCAGTAAATAATGTTACATTACAGTAACATGTAATGGAATATTTTTTTTTTAAAAACTAACAGACAAATAATTAAATTAAATATACATAACATAGTGATTGTTTTATACTATTAATACCTCATTACAGTACAGACCAACATTTTGGAATCCCTTGCGAACTCTTTCTGATTGCTCGAACTTTCCCAGTTTATAGAACATTTTGGAATTCATTCACAATAATATAATTCTTTGGTGGTTTTCGCGCTCCACTTGGTACTTATTTTTAGACCTTACAGTCGTATATATATATATATATATATATATATATATATATATATATATATATATATATATATTGTGTGTGTGTCTTTGTGTGTAATATACACTTGTATCAAATCCAATTCAAAAAATGCAATAATGATCACTTTCATGTATATCACTTCCAATAGATATGATGTTCTTTTGTCATGCACTAAAACATCTTATTGTACGGCACGATGTATGGATATGTATCATGGGCCAGTGCCTGTATTACAAATAAACACTTATTTTTATAGACCAGATTCGCCCCATGTAGTCATTGTTAGATGACGCAATACAAAGATGTTAATGCACAAAGATACGAATAATTACAGGCTCTGTTTAAGTACCTTCTGGATCAAAACGTGAAAGTATACGTCTGTCCCGCTTTTATATGGCAGATTGATTTGTCTACTAACTTCTTGCAATTACCTCGTGCCTTATAACAATCTCACATATAACCTTTTCCTATGGCGCTAAATAGCCTTACAGTGGCTGGTGCGCCTTTACACCACTGTCTATCAGTTAATTAATCAAGCTCGTGCATTCTAATATATCTAATATATAATTCTACTGTACATAATGTTCATCAACAGCAAGTTCATTAAAAAGTAAAATATGTCGAAAACTATAAGTATAAAATATTAGCATTTTAAAAATTTCTTAGCTAACTATTACCGTTTAATATATCATTTTTCCATAGTACGATGTTACAATATCTGAAAGTACTATCCCTGTACATAATCTATTGACAAGTTAGCCCATCAAGTGACAGGCAATCTTTTGAAGTGTAGATGAATACTCAACTGCAACAACTGTTTTTAGTAATAGGATCAGTTATACAAATAATACACGAAATTCTCCGATGAGCTTGATTGTAATGTTGGTTATGATTCGGTACTTGATTGGCTACAGTGAATACCTCATATACGTGTAATATGTGTAAGTCAGCATTAAGTCAATTTAACCTCTGTAATGTACACTTTCTCTTTTGTCAGTTGCAATAACAATGTTATGTCATTATCATGAAAGATCATAAAAACAATAGTGATCTATGAACCCTACATAGAATGCTTATATGACATTGGATTCATTTCATTTTTATCACATGACAAAGAAACATAAGACATAGCACAAAGAATGATTTTATTAATACATATATATATATAGTACTTGAGTCAGGGTCTAATGTTGCATTTTGAAAGATGATATCTCTAGAATCCATGTCATTGTTTAGTTTACACTGAAGGTTCTTTTACCGTTAACAATAATGATGAATACATGTGATAATCAACCGATTTTCTTCTTTTTATATCTATACTATTTGTCAAATGTAAGCGGTTCTAGACCAGAAACCGAGAAAGAATCGATCATTCCTTGATTTAATAGGGTTTTACCGAAAATTCGCTTCAAAATTCCCGTCAGTGCTAGTCCGTTGTCGAATCACGCTAGGAAAGGGCACCCGAAAAAACATTCTTGTGGTTAATGCAAAGTAAGGAGTTATCAACGTTCTTAAGAGAAAATTGATAAGTACACCAATCTTAAAGTTGCCGGAGTTGAATAAATCGGTCAGTTTGAGAATTGATGATTCCGACAAGGGATTAGGAACAGTTTTGTTAATGGAGAAAGAGGGGGTTAGGTTAGAAATTGCTTATGCTAGTAAAAAGTTGCTGCCTCGGGAGCAAAACTATTCCGTGGTCGAAAAGTGGTATTTGACCATGGTGCGGGGGATAGAAAAAGTTCTTATTACCTTTTTCTATCGCTATAGGGCATGAGGATGATATCAAATTCATTCAACGTTAAATTACATTATAAATAAGACCTTGTTCACTAAATTCCTTTCAGTGCCTTCTCTAAATCCAATCCCAACCAGGCTTCATCCTGTTACAATTGGTGAATAAAAACGTTTTTTAAAACACTATGAATTAAAATATTTACTGGCCCATGACAGATATAATATTTAAGACTTATAATTTATTTTGGGTCTCCAAATACGTCCATCAGTTTAGGTACGATGATCTTTTATAAAATGTACCTACATATTGTTCATAACTTGAAGATATTAAAAGTGATTATAGCAAGTACTGGTTGAAGGCTGATATAATCGAACCTCACTTGAACTTGTACGAGTTGTTACGATAATGCAAATTGACTCATATCGATGATATATACGGAAGAAATAAAGGAAGAAAAAACAAAATTTAAGTCATATTTCTATATATGTCTGGAATAAATATTGCATTTATCGAACTTTCTTATGAAGAAAAAAAATGACTCCCAAAATGTTCGATAAATTTAACTTGCTGTAGACCGACAGCCTATCATTGAAATATTGAATTAGGGATATATTTTAGAGTTTGCATGGTTACCAGGATACTCTCCAGCTTTTGATAATTAGCAATCTCAGCTAGAGTTAACCTCTTCAATGTATTCGACACTTTCAAGAATAAACTCATGCCTCACACCCAACCATCTGTGATAAAACAAATGTCATTCGTTGTCACAAAATAAATGTAACGGTCATATTTCCGACTGAGACTAAACAATAGCTGACTCAGATTTAAAAATAATAAAACTTATTCTTCTACTTGTGATCACTGAACATATCAACGAAAAACCAAATAAGAAAGGACAGGGTTCGATAAGGGCTGATTTTGACCTCCAAATTTTAGACAAAGCGCTTTGAGTTTACTCTTAATGCAACTATGTGTATATTTGCTCTCCTTTTAAAGAAACAAAACAAAAAAAGGAAAAATAGAAGCTTTGAAGTCTTTGGATATATTTATTACATTAGAAACCTCACTGGGCCATATCGCTGCTTATATATAGCAAATTGCAAAGTCTGCATCATTTAGGTTGATGGTATATTGGATAAACCGGTTAGTGCTTAATAATACTAAAGCGAACACAGCGGCTCTTCGAACCCAACCGTAATTGTATTTAACTCTTTTTGTTTGTCTTTTTTCATTATTTCATTATATTTATTCTTTTAAATATAAGTAAGTTGCTATCATTTGGCCTTCTGTGACTTCTTTGTTTCTGTCTTTCTTTACCTTACGTTACATGTTTCTGATCAATAACTAAAATTGTTATCTATCCAAAGTTTTGAATGAGGTGTTTAACATAACTCAGGAAGTATTTTTTTTTTTTTACAATTCTGCGATTTCAGTTGGTTCCTTACATATTAATAATATCGTCAAAAAAGGCCTTGTTGGGGAGTGTGCAGGGAGGTTAACGGCTCTTTAAAAGCATCAGTTGATATATCATGCCGAGGAAATGGAAGCCAAGTGCCTTTCCAAAGGACATACAGAGGTAGCCGACCCGGACTGTGGTTTTGGAAGATATCGAACCTGCGATCTTTGGATTACGAATCCGACGCTTTAATACTACTACTACTACTACTACTACTACTACTACTACTACTACTAATAATTATAATTATAATGTATATATTTTGGTCATTCTTGTGCTATTTAATACGATAGCAAGGCTATTTTCTATAAAGCTGTGTGATAACCGCGAAAGGTAACCTTTCTCAAAAATTGTCAGCCACTGCTTAAACCCATCCCATCCCCCATCCCCCGAAATGAAATTCTTGGTGACTAAGTGATAAGAGGGTGGAACCTATATCACATAAATTTAAAACAAAAAATTGTTTTATTTTGGGCATATATTCGACATTTTGTTGTATACTTGTTGGTGAGTAACCACGCGTGCGTGAGTATTTATAAATTCTTCATATGAACAGTTTCTGTATCAAGGCACAATATAAAGCAATTTGACATTGTTCAGACCGGAAAACTTTCTAGTTCTATTATTTCATAATTTACTCAAACATTATACAATCGGTGTACTTGAATTCAAGGCTTCGTTCTATGTATCATGCTTAAGGGATCGACCATTTAATTTGGGGGTAAGGGAAGGCGTTGCGACATTCATTCGAACCTATGGATTTATTTTTCTTTTTCCTCGAGGATTTTTTCTCACTAACATAATGGATATAACAGGATTATTTGTCTATACTCAGAGCAAAAAATATTGTTTTAAAAGTATTTGAGAGACGGAATTAGTTTAGCTACAAAATTCGTAGGCCCCCACTCCCGAAAATTAAAGGGTGAATCACAAAACGAACTTAATGGTACCATGTCAGTTGGAAATTCATCACCATTTAACAAACGCTTTTCTTTTAAAGTGCAAAATTTCTGTGATATATAGTACATAGCACAAGAAGAAATCGCTATGGTGCGTATCATGGATCAACTTTAGTTTCATAGTCATTCTATATCAAATTAATATAAAATCTAGAAAATCGAAGAAATCGATGTATAAATACGGCAAGTTCTATAAAATCCAAATGTCAAGCGTCACTTAATGATTATAGTCATTGATAGATGAAAATGTTCGGTGGGGGTAGTGAAGAAGTAGATGAGGAGTCTGAGTGACGGAATCCCCGGTAGGGAGTCCAGGGGACGAAGCCCCTAGAAGATATTACAATTTAAACATTTCCACTGCGTAATGTAGATTATCTCACTGTAAAGAAAACGTAAGCTAGGAAATCTTCCGGTTGTTTCGCGCTTATATTTATGGAGCTTTAAGTGGGGTGGCGGATGAAGGACGCCGGCTCTGACTCACCCCTAACCTAGATATCCATTTCTGATATTGACCACTGAATTTAGAGGAACTTTCTGGAAAAGTTACATATATATTTTTTTATAAAAATTTTATAATGATGACTTTTAATCGGTTAAATGACAGCAACGACGTTGATGTAATAATGGTGGAATGAAGTAGAGTGTACTCTGGATCAAATGCATTTGCAATAATCTACTTTTTTAGACATAGACATAGAGATGTAGTTCGAGACAGGGTTAGAAACAGGGTTAGAGACACAGACATACATAGATTTATCGACATAAATCTATCACAAAAAATAAACTAAAAATTATTTAGACAAGAGAGAATATGCATCTTTTCGAGACAGTGGAGGGGCCCTGAAAAGGGCCTTTGGTTGATTGGTTAACACCATTCAGTTAACATAGATGGCATCGCTTGCAACTTCTTCTCTTCGTGAAACTTCGTGTGACATCTGTACCGTAGATTAAGACTCGCTTCAGACAGCCTTGTCTCTCCACGTAGATCCGTCGTTTCCAAGGGGCTGTCTCTGTGATCTTGGTAATTGCCCATGATGATCTGACATACATGGGTTAGTCCGGGTTGAACAGCATCGACGATATGAGGGTAGGCGATTCTACGACGAGAACAGGTGAATGGAATGAGGTGAATGAGGTGAACCGCGATTATTTAAAGTGGAAGAGCGGATCGAAGCGGATTGAGTTCTTTCACCAATCCAAAACATGTGTTACAAAATTCACAGTGCGGAGTCTGTCTTCCAATCCGAAGAGAACTGCCTGTGACATCACAATCCCTATATGGTGCGCTAGCGTCTGCGAGCAGTGAATCAATGCGACAGAGTTAGAACATGACGGAAACTACGAAAACGATGAATTGGGGTGCACCGGCATTGTAGACGAGGAGTGATTGCATAGTAGCAGCTACTAACACAACCACAATCCTACTTCCAGAACAGAACGATTTTAATTGGGATTTAGAGGATTTTTCTCTTTACAAGAATTTGTTCCGGTACCAGTACCTTCTGCGCTTTCTCCTTCCTTACTGTACGTCGAGGATTTTAAACAGAGGCAGAATGAAGAATTGAAGAAATTTTGCAACAGCAGAAAGAAGCAGAACAAGCCTTTCTCATTCAACAGCAACACCGAGAAGAAGAAGAGGCATTAAGAAAACGACAGGAAGAAGAAGAAGCAGAGAAGAAACAAGGTTTAGGAGAGAAGGGGGACGGTGAAAGTCAAACTGTCACTGTACTCTTAAACATTCTGGCAAGTTAACGAGTCGGAAACAAATGTATCAGACTTCATTAATACGACCCAAAAGAAAAAGACCTTCTGGGGCCAAACATTCGAACCCCATCCACAGTCCCACTACGCCTGAGATACCAACACTAGCGATTTCTATCAAATCATCGATAGTAGCAGGTCCAGAAGTAGGTCTTGGCCGTGGCAAAGGGATAAGGCAGTTAAAGGGCATTACATTTTTTAAAAGAAACAAACAACCCCCCCCCCCAAACACCCCAAGGTCCTTTTCAGGGCCACCCACCTCTCTTGAAAAGCGACTACTCAATGTTTGCCAAAATCAAATAAAACACAAATCCCTTTTATTCCCATGATGGTCGTTGTGAGTGCATGTGTGTAGGTCCTTATTATAAAGATCAAAACCAAGAGACACTTACGCTTATCTTTTTGGTATATTCTCTGCTACAAATTACAATCCAATTTCACAACACAACACTTTAAAAAGTTCACAGACTTCTTCTTTGTCTTTTCACTCTCTTCGTTTTTGAATTTCTTCACTGTCACAGGTTTTACCTAATCTTCCTCACTTTCTTCTCCTCTTCTTTTCTTCTCTTTCTGGACGTGTGTGGGTTCTTCCTTTTCCGAGGGTACCTCTTCTTCCTGTTCGGAACCCCTCTCCTGTTGTTTCTTAGGGCAGTCTGAAGACCAATGTCCTTTCTTTTGACAATAATAGCAGGTATATTGACCATTGTCTCTTTTTGATGCTTGTCTTACTTTGACACTCAGAAAACCAATGCCCTTTCTTCTGACAGATGTAGCAAGTATCTGGACTTTTATCTCGAAAGGAGGGAAAGTAGTCCGTCGGCTTCTCTGAAGAAAACCTTCGTATGACACCTCGCAAAGCACTGATCAGAAGTTCGATCTGTGTTGGCTTTTCCATCTTTCTGGTAGGATTGAGAGTGAAATGAATACTTGGAGGGAAGACAATGACCCTTTATATAGGAAAGACACTGACATTACATTAATATATAGGTGACCATGGTGTCTAAAATGTAGTCATTTGACTTTTCACACTTAAGATGAAACGATCGCATCATTTCGTGGAGAAAGGAGAAGAAAGTATGAGGCAGAAACGTGACCGATCGTATCGCACAGTAGCTGAATTCTTGGCTCAAATCCATGCCAGTGATTTTGAAGATGACATGAGCGAACCAGAATCCAGACCCAGAGAGTCTTCGTCAAACAAAAGTCCATCACCATTAACCCCTGAAAAGTACTACCACATTCAAGAGAAGGATAAACACTCCTCTATAAAATTTAGAACCACGGCCTACACGTACACGGTGAAGTTTAAAGATTTCAAGTCCCACTTACCGTTGGAGAAAGCAGAAAAGTTCATCACCGATGTCTGGGATTCTTGTTAACCACACTGAAACGGCAGTGTGAAGCCAAAGAAGACGATCGCTTCACACTTTCAATTTATCACGACAATTTGAAGTCCCCCGCTTGGATCGAGTTTAGCCATCAGAATTGACACCTTCCAAAGTCATCGACAAGATTCAACACGTGCAGCAGTCCAACGACACGTTTCACATCACCGATGGAAAAGCGACATTGTACATGGCCCACGTTTCTCTTCCCAAAGGGACCGGACGCAAAAAGGTGTTATTGGTGGACGACCCTGGCAGCATCAAGCGCAGCCTCGTCTGAATTAACAACCCTCAAGACCAGATGTGCTTAGCCAGGGCCATCGTGGTGAGAAGAACGTATGCCGACAAGAACGGCACGGCAGAATGTAAAAAAGCCTGGAAAACTATTCAACGATCGGACCGAGCTAAACAACTAAGCGAAGCAGAACTCCTGTTACAGCAGGCTGGCCTATCTATAGACACACACTGTGGCATTCCTGAAATGCAAAAATTGCAAGACGACCTGGCTCCACACTACACCTTCAAAGTGCATCCTCAAGAAGTGCGAGGTCCTCTGTTGTTTTGGGGCAAAAATTTCAAAGACGGAAAATACATTCATGTCTATCATCACGATGAACATTTCGATGCCATTACTAGTATTACCGGATTCCTGGGATACTGTTATTATTATTAGAAAGGTGACGATGGGTAAACCAATCGAAAGCAACACAAGCATTATGGATCGAAATGTGAGGGATGTTTGGCCTCTAAACCCTATATTGACGAAGGACAAGAACGAATGCATTGTCCAGCTTGTCAGCGCACTTTTGTCAGCCCTGCCTGTCACCAACAACATCTGAAGACGCAAGGTTCACAGAATAAAAGTGCATGTCACCTCCTGAGATTGTGCCCTATTTGTGGACAAGTGATACGTACCAATTGTGCCAAGGCTCACGTATGTCCAATAAAGACACGACGTCACATTTGTCATCAAACCGCTGACCTCGAACACGAATGCTACATTCAAAAATACCAACCCCAAACAGGAGGAGGAAGAAGATGACCACAAGAAAGGGAATTTCATTTTTTTCGATTTCGAATGCATGCAAGAGACCTGCATTCATATTCTCATTTCTGCATGGCTCATCGAGCGTGCGAGAAGTGCATCCAAGGGCCTATCTTTAGTCATTGCCCTCATTGCAGCAAGATTCCTGGAGGACGTGAAAAAATCTTCCGAGGACCGAACACGCTGACCGATTTCTCCCAATGGATCATACACCGCATCGAGGACACGTGAAGTCAAGAGGACATCGAACGTTACGGTGATTGCCATCGCTATACCACGGTGATGGATCACAATTTCTCGGGATACGATGGGCATTTTCTTCTGAAATACTCTACGGAACAAAGCACCGAACGTCCTAAAGTCACCATGAACAGAGCCAAAATCATTTCCATGCAAGTGGGACAAGTGCAGCTTAAAGATTTGATGAATTACTTGGCCATGCCATTGAGCAGAATGCCTAAAACGTTTGGAATGACAGAAATGGCAAAGGCTATTTCCGCACTTTTTCAATACCGAAGCCAATCAACACGCCTTTCTACTCCATTTGCCTGATGTTCACTACTACGACCCCGACAACGTGCGCACCGACCAACGAAAAGCTTTTTACGCTCGGTACCACTCTCACTCCTCGGACCCCTTCGACTTTCAGGAAGAAATGTTAAAGTATTGTCGATCCGATTTGGACATTTAACGGCTTTGCTGTTGAAAATTTCTAGAATTATTCATGGAACACGGAGGGATATATCATTTGAAAGAAGCCTGCACCATTGCAAAAGCATGTTCTTTAGTGTACCGCAAACGTTTCATTCCCGAGACGACCCTGGCTGTTATACGGCCTCGGACGACCAATTTTATCAAACGTCAATACTCGGTCAAGCTCTACGCTGACTACATTACTTGTGCGACAAGGAAGACAAACGGATCCAACACGCCCGAAACGAAGGGGCTGAAATGAACATCGGAAGGCATTCAGTGGATGGCTGGGACTTAGAAAACCCCAAAGTCGTGTACGAGTTTAATGGTTGCATTTTGTACGGATGTTCCATCTGTTACCTTCAACGTGACACTAAAAATCAGCTTTAACAACGTACCAGGGAAGACTTGTGCAAGGCCACTTGTCAGCGGCGCTTGAAGTTAGAACAGCAAGAATATAAAGTGGTAGAAATGTGGGAACACGAGTACGATCACCGTTTGAAAACTGATCCCGAGTTTAAACGTATCGTGGAAAGCTACAAGTTGGTGGACCCTCTGAACCCGCTGGACAGTTTGTACGGAGGATGGACGAATGCCACCTGTTTGATGTACCACGCGGACGAGGAGAAAGGAGGAGAAATCAAATACTTTGACGTGCATTCGCTGTATCAATACGTGTGCAAATATTGTCAGCACACCCAGGAAGAACGAGCCTTGACAGGAACGTGGGTCAGCGTGGAATTATTCAAAGCTCAGGACCTTGGGTACCAATTGTTAGAAGTGAACGAAATTTACCACTTTCCCAAGACAGAACAGTACCACAAGGGTGACGAGACTCAGAAAGGTATTTTCGCAGACTACGTGGATGCTTTCTTGAAACTGAAACAAGAAGCCAGTGTTTATCCTTCATGGTGCCACACTTCCGAAGACCAAAAGAAATTCAAAGAGAAATACTTTGAGCGTGAAGGCATCAATTTAGATCACATCGAGAAAAACGATGGTCAACGATCGTTTGCCAAAGTGATGTTGAATTGCATGTGGGGCAAAATGGAACAAGCATCGTGTTTACCCAAGAAGGAGTATTTGACAGAACCTTCGCGCTACTTCCAGATGATTTACGACAAATCCAAATACATGAAACACGTGGACGCCCTTCGTGAAGATTTGATCCTGTTCAATTACGAAGAAGAACTGGATTTAGTACAGGCCAACAAATTTGGAAATGTCATCATTGCGGCCTACATGACACCCCATGCTCGTTTAAAATTTTACGAAGCCTTATACAGATAGGAGATCGCGTGTTGTACTTTGACACGGACAGTTGCATCTTCATTGATGGCCTTGGTCACCGTCACCCTGATATCGAAAGAGACCGTTTAGGAGTCTGGACGCACGAGCACCCCAACGATAAGATTCTAAGCTTTGCTTGTGGCAGTCCAAACAATTACGGCTACAAATACCGTAACCCACAAGGAGATGTGCACATCAAGTGTAAAGGACTGACTCTCAATTATCGCACCAGTGAAGTGGTGAACTTTGGGGTATTGAAAGAAGCCTTGCAGTCTGGAGAGGATCAACATTTTAAAGTGACCACATTCAAACCTCACAAGATTGTAGCATTAGCCACACACCAAATCGTCAGTCGGCCTTTGGAAAAACTGTATCAAATCGTGTACCAGAAGCTAGTGCGGCTTCCCAGCCACTTCACTTTAATTTACAGACACGTATATATTGGTCAGCATAGAAAGGGGAACACTTCCAAGACCTTTAGTTCATTGCGACTGTAATTACCAAGCGAGAAAGATGAATCCTTTTAAACATAAACAATTTAAGTTCAGTGATTCCCAAGTGGAGTGCGATGCTGTGCCTTGCAACTGTAGGGATGCCGTACGCTATGACCTCAGCGATTCAGCAGAACATTATGGGAACTTCCCTATAACTACTACTACTATATCTACCATGGAAAGTAATGCTTTACGTGTAAAACCTGACGGATGCGGAAGCGATGCCACTCGTTATCGTGGACTCTTGACCACCCTACGTCATCCATGCCTGAGCAAAGTTCTTCGGGTTTCACCGTACCATCACTGAAATGAGCCTGTGAAAGAAGAATATTCGTTCCCCGTGCGTTTGTCTGAATACTGTGACTTTGAAAGTAGATTCCAAACCTTCCAAGGAAAATGGCCTAGATATCTGGGAGGGACCTAACCCCTAAGAATTAATCAGAGCTGGATTTATCTACTTATGCAAAAGTGATAAAGTCAAATGCTTCAGTTGCGATGAGTCACTACACGAGTGGGAGCAGAAAGATTCCGCTTGCCTGGAACATGCTCGATGTTCTCCCCACCGTCACTACCTACCTTTAGTGGGACGACCTCAGTAATCTCTTGATGGATACTTTACTTTTCGTGGTTTGCCAGTTGATAGAACATATTTACCGAGAGCTTGTCAAAATACAATTGAAATGCAAAGAACCATTGCATCCGTTACGTCACCAATGTTTATAGCACTAGTACCTGAATGCTATAGGAGGACTGATTCTGATGAAAGCGTTCCAGTGGTCATACAATTATCAGTTCCTCAGTGACCAGAAGGACTGGTTTGCTACTGATTCTATTTACTACAAGGTAGACTTACTGCAACGAATTCCAGAGGAAGAGGTGGAGGATTACCAAAAGCTTTTACACAGTCTAAACTTGGTTTAAGAGGAAAGTTCTGTACGGTGTGTGGTGTGCACGTTGGTGACTAATCAACTTAGATTCGCCATTGGAGTACGATCAGCTCTGTACAGAAAGTAAACTGATTTCCTCCTACAAAAAGAGGTATAAACACATGCTAACATGCCACGACTTTTATCATTAATGATGCAACAATTGCCGTGTAAGGAAATCAATGACACTATTCAGACTGTGGCGGATTACCAACACCTACTATGAGAATTGTATCCAATGAATTTGGGTCGTCGTGTGGTGTGTGTCTTAATGACTTCCTTTCTGAGATTTCGCTTACCAACCGATTACTTGTGGGGTCTTTACGGTTTATACCTCACAGTACCACCAAAAGCATGAAGGAGGTACATTTAAATGTACGCGAGAGACTCATTCTGTTAAAAGCCTTGCGCTTTCATCTCGATACTTCTCTACAACTAGGGGGAAAAAAAAAGATTCGTCAACTGTGGATGTTTACGAAGATGTGTGTGTAGCTTGTGACTTACACCCTCCCTGGCAAGATATACGTAACTGGAAAAGTCTTGGTTTCGAGTGTTGGACAAAAGAAGTGGCAAACAATGCAAAAAATTTGTGATCATAAATTCAAACGTCCAGTGAAACCTGTGTTAGCCACAGTGTCAGAAAAAGAACCCGACACCGAGGAAAACCACCTCATTCAGGGCAGGAATGTCATTGACATCTACCCCCCGAAAGGCCATTCTGGGAGGACCCCTGTATGACGGTGCCAAGTGTAGAAACTCTAAGAATATTACCCTGTGTCCCTTGGAAACCACACGTTCGTCACATAAAATGCTGTACAGTGACTTGTTTATATTACATTTTGATCATTTTGATGTGTATTTTATCGATGTACTTAACCATTTGGCTTTTATGTATTTTTTGTCTTTCGTGTTCAATTTTAAAATTTTCGAAATAAACGTGTACGGAAAAAGTATTAAAACTCTTGTTTTGTCAGTTTTGTTTCAAAAGTGACATTCTCTTCACTATGGCTACCACTGCTGCCTCTGTTCCCTCTTCCTCCACTTTCAAAGTCATCGACGAAAAGTTAGATCGTGCTAGTTGGGAGGCCTTGTATCTTCGCCATCCCAATAACATGTTAATTGCTGGACCGAGCGGTTCAGGCAAAACCGAATTTGTCAAACGTTTAATTGAACATAAAAATCACTTGATCGATCGCACCATCAGTCTCAATGCTCATTACGTGGTCTTGTTTAAACGTTCTCGAGATAAATCGCAAGTGCAAATGTTAACCAAACAGTTTGGAACACCTTGGCTGACTCATGCGTACGACGATGCCAATCAAACCCCTCACGCCTATTTACTCGTGGATTTAAAACCCACTACCTCTTATTATTTGCGATTTCGTACCCATCTGTTTAACCAATGGTGCCAAGATGGAGAGCCTGTCGTGTACACGTCCCCGTCGACTTAAATAAATCTACAAAAACTTCGGACACTTTTGGTCTGTCTCACACATCGTCAAGATGACGTCCCTTCTGTCTCATCTTCCAGTCAAATTGATTCGTGCCTTGCACGGCATCGGTCGCTAAACAAAATCCACAAATAAGTGCTCGTTTCTTAGAAGCCAGTCTCAGAGAAGTCTTACGATGGTATGCGGTGGCAGCATGTCAATTACTTCAAGGCATCATTCACATCCCACATCAAACCAAGCTCTTTTTTGACAGAAATATAGTAGCCTTGACGCAATTGGCAGATTCCCGCATCGACACTCAAACCAAAGAGCAAATCATTTTGATACCTGGAGGTAGCGGTTCTCTAGGAGGTGTTATCATTGGCTCCCTTTTAAAATGGGATCCCAATGCCCAAAAAGTCATCCCCAAGAAAAAAGCCACTCCCAGATCCAAAGCTAACCAGAAAAAAAGAGCAGTGGTGTCAAGACGAGTTCACAGCCTCAGAAAAAGAAACGTCCCCAGAAAAAGAAAAAGAAAAGTCCCAAGAATAGACCCCGGAAATCAGCTTCTACTCGCAAGAGAGGCACTACAGTGCGGGTGCAACCTTACATTCCCAAGCCACAACCTGCAGCGACGGTGACTACGTATCCAGTAGACTCAGGTGCTTCCATTTCCCCGTTGCTAGTGATGCCAGCCAAACACAATTTCACACCCGTTCTTCCCCATGTGATGAAACAATAGAAACCCGTGTTTCCAGGAACTTCTCCTCCAGTGGTTACACTCTCCTCCTCATTGGCCGCAGCGGCAGCAGCTAACAAAGTACTTGCTCCTAAAATCAAAGTCCAAAAGAGATCGGGCATGTTATAGCGTTAACTGGATTTATCCAAGCAAGAATTGACACGATTTAGTCCGTTGCGAACCCCTCAACGACGCGTGATGCTGTCATAAGGTTAATACGACGTAGAGACAATCAGAGGCGACGCATTCCACTATTAAAAGTCCATGGGTAAACGATGGGTATCAGTGTTTTTGTGCACCTGAACGCAAAGAGATGTCACCCGCCAGAAGTGCACACCACCACCATCGTCGTTCTCCTGTTCAAAAAAGAAAAAAAAAGAAGGGATGGTCTCGTCGTTTGGCAGGGCATACGATAAAACGCTTAGCCAGAAATGACCATATGGTCCAAAGAAAAGAGAGGAGCAACCAAACGGGAGGATTTGTTTTTGGTGATAATGCGATAACCAGAGAGTTCGTCAAACAGACAGGTCACACATCCAGCCAACTCCAAAAATACTACTTAAAAAAATTAAGATAAAAGGACGTGTGCCAAGTCATCGACGTCAGTATATTTTTTGTGCTTGCTCCTGAGTGAAAAAAGATGTCACCTACCAGAAGTGCACACCACCACCATCGTCGTTCTCTTGTCCAAAAAGGAAAAGGAAAATAAAAGGCACAGTCTAGTCGTTTGGTCCCGCATCCGAAAACACGCTTAGCCAAGCATTGACGTCTACCTCAAAAAGACCCCATCGTCCAAAAAATAAAAGATTAGCAACCAAAGGGAGGATTTTCTGGCGATATAGAAAAAATGTCGTCACATTTTTTGACGAAGCGATAGTCAAAGAGTTCGTCAAAAAGACTGGTCTAAAACCCTTCGACCTACTCCAAAAAATAAGATAAAAGGGTGTGTGCCAAGTCATCGACGTCAGTGTATTTTTTCTGTGTGCCCCGGAACAAATAAAGATGCCATGTCCCAGAAGCCATCCCTCTTCTATCCCCCAAGGAAAGAAAAAAGGAAAGGTCTGCCACCTCGTTTAGTCAAACATTTTGACGTGTTGTCCGTTCTGTCCAAAGCCCCTCCACCCGTGCGGAACCAATTCATTCAAACCGCTTGCCAAGACGTAGTCGATAACCTGTGCGAATGTTGCCTGAATGTCTTGAAAGGAACGATACCTTTGTCTCAACATCAGAAAGAATATTGCTTAGCCAAGCATAGGCGCGTTCTTCGCCAACTGGTCCAAAAGAAAATACCCATCCGTCAAAAGAAAGAAATGTTGGTACAACGCGGCGGATTTGTGCACTTGTTGTTAGCACCCTTGGGGAAAGGAGTATTCGGAAGAATGATTACAGGTCACGTGACGGCAGCTGCTTCACAAGGGATAGGTGAAAGATGAAAAGGGATCAAGAAGCTAAAAGGGGTCTCTGGGGTGAAAGATCTCGGACGTGACCTTTGGAAGGACGAAAACCGACTTCAGTACCTTACAAACGATGGATGGAATTCCATCGTTGGCAAGAACAACAGACCCCGCATTTACCTTCCAATCCTCATTTGACCGAGATGTCCCAGTTACAACACAAGTTGCAATCGTTGATGGATCGCAGCGATTTGTCAGAAACGGAAAAATCGCTACGGTACTGTCAAGTGTTGCAACAACTTCAACTCTTTCACCAGAAAGCTTTAGACGAAACAGCTCGACCGACTCTAAAAGATCTTAAGACCCTGATGAAAAGTCCATCACCACCACCAACCCCAGTGACCAAGACAGACGCAGCCCCAAGCATGCATGAGGAAGAAGAGACACGAGAAGTGTTTCAAACACCGTCAGCGGCTCCCATCCCTAGTAAGATTGTAGCGTCCTTGTTGACCACTTCTCCCACACCCCAACGAGAACTCAAAAGTTAGGTTAAAACGATGATGTCCACTACTTATTCGACAGAAGTGAAAGGGAAAGAAGAGAAACAAGAAGTGAACAAAGAAAACAAGACAAGAGCCATCCCATTACCACTGCCATCGATTTCTACTCCCGTGGCACATATGATACGTAAAGCCGTTTCCAAACCACCACTTCGCCCCATTCAGAGTATCATCAGTGAAGAGTGAGTGACTTACTAAAGAGAGAGAGAGAGTCCTGATGGAGAATTTGTTAGCCAGCATTTACTACGATCCAGCCTACATGCGGCATATGGAGGAGTTCAGAAATTGTATCGTGCTGCCACAACCCGACTGAAAAGTGTCCTTTTACCTCCAGTGCAACGATGGTTACAAGAACACGCCACGTACACCTTACCTATACGACGAAAAGTTTCCAGAAATCGCACCCTAGTGGAGAGTAATGATCATTAGTGGCAAGCCGATTTAGCCAATGTCTCTTATTTGGCCACCTACAATCGTGGCTATAAATATTTGTTTTGTGTCATCGGCGTCTTTTCCAAATTTGCCTGGGTCGTACCTTTGACTTCCAAATCGAGCACTGAGTTAGTGCAAGCCCTCAAATTGGCGTTGAAACAAAGCAGTCGTCACCGTCTTCGATGGCAAACAGACAAACGAATCGAATTTCTGAACCACGCTTTCCAAAAAGAAATAAAGAAACGAGACATTCATTTTTTCAACACCAAGGATACCGAAAACAAAGCCAGTATCGTGGAACGTTTTCAACGCACCTTGGAAGAACGCATGTGGAAATATTTTACGCATCAACACACTCTCAAGTACATCGACGTCTTACCGCACCTGGTCCAAGCGTACAACCAATCTTACCATCGGAGCATTGGATGTGCCCCCCAAGAAGTTACTCTCGACAACGAAGTGACCGTCTTTGAGCTCCTGTTTGGTATGTCTTCGACTGTGGCTGTCCACAAGAAAGGTGAAAAGTTGACGACGTGAGATTGGGTGCGCATTGGCAGAACCAAATGCATTTTCGACAAAGGTTACTTACGCAACTAGACCACAGAATTGTTTCATGTCACTGGACGAGTGCGTGTCCGTCATCCTGTCGTCTATAAATTGGAAGACATAAATGGGAAAGTGTAAAAAGGAAATTTTTACTTGCCCGAGGTACAACGAGTGACTAAAAAAGAAGACAAAGTGTACGACATCGAAAGCATTCTCGATCGAAGAATCCGAAAAGTAGGAAAACGTCGTGTCAAAGAAGTCAAAGTACATTTGAAAGGATATCCGCCGAGTTTTGATTCTCGGATCGACGCCTCGCAAGTAATTGACCATAAAACGAAGTGACCATCATGCCGTTCAAGACAGCCTCAACCATAACACTGACCACTCCTTCTCCGAGTTCTTCTCTGCAAGATCTACAAATGCAACCCCTGTGGGTGTGGTGTGGAGAACGTGTGCCTAAAACGTAAATCATCTTTTACTGCTAAATCTTTGTGGTGTATTGTGTCATCGGTGCTGCCATTGCCAGTCTGAGTTTGCAACAAGGAGATAAACAATTGTGGACCAATTTACTGAGCAGTTGCATCGGTTACCTTCTCCCCAGTCCATCCCTGAAATACTCTGTAACAACGGGAGTCTTGCGACCAACGTCAGTCATCCACCCGACAGTCACAATAACAACAATGCTCTTTTAGACACTCCTCTGATCTCGAGTGACCCCTCGAACAGCAGAACTCTGGAATTATGAATAACCAATTTTACTTAACTTTACCCAGTGACAATTCCATGGATGTGTTTCCACACAATACGTTGTGCAGTTTTACGGAGAAATTGCC
>JAECUM010010806.1:0-62485 GCA_016617855.1 Megalonaias nervosa | reverse complement strand
AAAAAAAAAAAAAAAAAAGCCGAGGTCAGATCAAATTTTCATTCATCAATTTTGATACAATGTTAAGAAAACTCATCGTATCTTGATAAACACGTTGGCCTTAAATTAAATATAAAGTCGTTCTCTGCACTTGTTAGTACAGAAAGTAAGTTTGTAAAAATAACTTGCCATCCTTATTTACAAAAAAAAAAAATGGCTGTCAGTGAGAACTGTAAAATTTAGGATAGCTAAACATTCTAAAATCCACCTTAAGGTTTATACAGGATTATAAAAATGCAGCACTGTAAACCGTACAAATTAAAGAAATGTTATTTGGTGCAGTGTGCATAGTTCCGTGCAAATCACGCTATCCAGGCATTATGTTAATCAGTACCCAAACAGTATACCATTCTGGATCGGAATCCATTTTGAGGTTCTGAAGTAGTTTCCGATGATATGATATTACCGTTCTTGGGACATTATTTTCAAAATATTTATCAAAATGGGTCGTTCAAGAAGTAGAAGCAGGTCTTCCAGTAAAAGAAGTAAACACAAAAAGCGTCTAACTCGCTCAAGGTCGCGGTCACAATCACGAATATCCAGTCGACAAAGCAGCTCTCGTTCAGCTCGGTCACGGTCTCGAGAGAGAAAACGGAACAAGTACGTACAGATAAGACTGCAGCGTTTATCAAAATTTCCAAAAGTGTATCCTCAGTCAGCATGTTGGGTTTAAATTTTACATCAGTTTTTAAGCGGTATTGGTTTCGGACCCCTTAAGAAGAAATCGAGGAATAATTCATAAACAATTTATGTTTTATTAAAAGTTCATTTACACTCCGAATCATCATTAACTCCTGTACTGAAATTCAAAACAAAAAATTATTCATGGCTGTAGTCATGTGTTATGAGTGCTACTTTTTGCTTTCCTTGTTTATAACGTCATCTGTTTCGGAGCAGTTGATGACATCGTAACTCTACTGCCAAGGGACTAGATACCGCCAGCGACCACTGACCACCAACGTCATAATCATATTTCTCGCGCTCACGTGCGCTTTTTTTTTACGTTCCTGCATGAAGATAATTTTGCAAGGCCAGTTTCCTTCATTCCAGTGAAGAAAAATAATTTCCAGCTCTAAAGGTAAGAAAAATATTACTGAGGAACTCTAGTGACCTAAATTCGATTATGTCAACATCGTGAGGGGGCTTACATTATTCCATAAATGTCACTTCCGTATGTACGTAATCTCTATAACAAACAATTGGATATGGGGCCTCAGATCCATGCAGATGACATTTCTATTGAAACGTTGTAAAAACTTTTATTCACCCATAAATGTATCCTCCAAAGAATAAAATATCCACTTGAATGCCATTGGGTATAATATACATACCAAAGCATCTCCTGATCTTACATTACTATGCCTGGACCAACAAATGATGGAGTACAGCGTTTTTATACGAAGGTAACTCGGGTCATGAATAATTCAAAGTATAGGGGTCATCTCAAAATCATCTATAAGAAAAGGGATGTAACCATAACAAAACACCAGCTTATTATTCACTTTTGCTTCCCATAAATTATCACACACACACACACACACACACACTATCTATCTATCTATCTATATATATATATATATATATATATATATATATACACACACACACACACACACCAAACTATACACTATAATTTATATAAATGTTGATATAGCTTAATACTTACTTGATGAAAGTAAATGATTAAATGCAGCATGGACTTGTCACAAAAATATCTCACCTTTGAATGGAATAGAATAGTGATTGATAGCCCCTCCTCTCTGTCTTATTAAATTATATATATATATATATATATATATATATATATATATAAAATGTGATTTACAAATGACACACTACATTGAATTAATTAATTATTTATTATAGAAAAATGGCAAAACATTTGCAATATCTCCAAGAAGATCTATTGTCTGCTGTCTCATCTGTGAAGAAGTTACAGCTCACCTGTAGTCAGGATGCAACAGAAGAAGATACATTAATATCATACATGAAATATATGCTACAGCAGGGGTTCCCGATAACAAGGGCTATTGCTAGACGGTATATTTTATCCATTATGAAGAAAAATGCAAGAACATCTCTATTCAGCTATGAGAAAGGTCCCTCAAACAAATGGTTTAGAAAGTTTTTCAGTCTACATCCAGAACTCAAAGAGAGAGCCTTAATAACTTGATGGAGGAGGTCACGCATGTCCAGTGAAAATGTCATGAACAGTTATTTTACCCTTTTGAAGGACACCACAAAGAAACTTGGCTTAGAAAATGACCCGGGCAGAATATTTAATTGTGATGAGACTGGTTGGAGCAGAAGGGAGAAGCCACGATAAAAAGTCATTGGTGTGAAGGGCCATCACACATATCAGCAAGCTCTGTTATCATCTGGACACATTACTGCCCACATCTGTATTGCTGCAGATGGTAAAGTCCTTCCCACCTTTCTAATTTTTGAAAAATCTTTTCCCCATACAGCCTATAAAGATGGTGTTCCAGGTAACTGGCTGTTTGGAACATCAGAGTCTGGATACATGGACAGCTATCTTTTTCTGACATGGTTTAAAGACCTTTTCATTCCATATTGTGGGAAAGATCGCCCAGTGTTACTGGTTATGAATAACCATGACAGCCATATTAACCTGGATGTAGTTAAGCTGGCCAGAGAAAACCATATTGAGCTGCTTGGACTTCCTCCACAAAGTACGTACATTTTGCAACCTTTAGATGTTGGAATGATGGGGCCTCTAGAGATGAAATTCAGTTCCATCGCTCTGAATCTTAGATTCATCAGTCAGCATCAAACCATCAACAAAGCAAAGTTTCCAGTAATTTTGTCATATGCAATTGATATCTGTGATCTCCAGCCAAAATTAAGGATAGTTTTAAGAAGTCAGGCCTTTATCCTCTGAATATTGACAAAACGCAAGTTATGCCATCACAGTTCATCTACAAAGTCACCTCTAACCTGCTCCCATCGGAAACTGTCAGATAAAAATCTCCAGATCTGAATACTTCCACATGTATAGAAGCCAAACCTTCAACATCTCCAATTACAACTTCATCATCTGCATCCAGTTGTTCTTGTGACAAGTGTGGATCTTACTTAGGTGGTTATCCATTAGTGAAGGAAGGTATTATCCCAGAAGCTTTGTCAGAGCTTCCCCCCCCCCAGTGCCTGCAAAGCCCCAAACAGCAAAAAGAAGATGCATCACTGAGGCAAGAGTGATAAGTAGTGATAAATTTTATGTGCAGCTTCTTAACAAAACTGTAGAATAAGAAAGAAGAAGAAAAGAAATTGAATGCAGGAAAATACAAAGAGAGGAAAGAAAGAAACAGAGAAGCAGATAAAGAAAATAAAGGAAAATACCTGGAGAAGGGAAGAAAATTATCAAGCACGAATAACAAGAAAGATGTATGTGAGATATATAAAGAGGTCGAACCACCTACTATTGATGATGAGTTAGATGTACACTGGATTTGCTGCGATTTGTGTGAGAAATGGTACCACATGGCCTGTGTTGGATTAACAGATGAGGAAGACGTTGATGACACCTACTTTATCTGTACCTATTGCTCTACCAAATCAAATTAAATTGAAGGAAATGAACATTTAATACATGTTTTAATTGACAGTTTTAATGCTCATTTGTTATTTTTTTTAAAACTTGTTTGTAAGCTACTGGGAATGCAGAAATTGGGTTAAGTTGAATTATACTTCTTTAATGAAATGAATAAAAATATGTTAATATTGAAGAAAGTGTTTAGATAGCTTCATTTCGTTCACGATTCTTATCATCCTTTTAACTGATTTCGCTATTCCCAGCTTCCATCACATTCCAGCCAACTGAAATGTAGGCCAGCAGAACTTCAAAATATGTCCATTTGCTTGTGTGGGAATTTGAATTTATTAGAATAAAGACATCAGAGTAAGTAAAGCCTGACTAAAACATTCTAACTTTAATTTATAAAAAAGTACCGATATGGGCTGCCAAGTGTGTGAGATATTCATGAAAATTGGACTTGTCGTTCTGATGTTCAACGACAATGGAACATGCTATACAGCACTGTTATTTGGACAGTAAGACCCAGATGCCCAAAACATAAATACCAGCATCGAGGTCTTACATGTAGGACTAGGTGTCAGGATAATGTGACTCGGTGGAACATCATGTTACATGTCTGCTGCATGATGCCCAAGTGCCAGACATCACTGTAAACTGCCACACTGCAGACATCATTGTGATATGACCGAAAAGTTGTTAAAGCTGCATTAAAAATCCAAATCACACACACACATGGTAAGTCACAGTCATCATAGAGATGAGAAGAAAAAATGTGCAATCACAGGAAATGGCAACAATGTCGAATATAACAATAGATGATATGAATCAGTATTTTCTATTCCTTAACATCCATGTATATTTTTGTTAAAGCTTCTTGGTCATAACAACAAAGCAGTTTTCTGACATTCTGAAAATCATGCAAACTGCATGTAATGTAACAGTAGAGATTAAATCAGTCTGTTGATGAAATCCTTAGCATTAGGATGAAAACTTCAAGTTAGCTTTATCTGTTGTTTGTGTATGTAGTTGAAAAGTTATTGTTATGAATAATTTTTATATTTAGGGATTTAGACAAGCTCAAAGCATTTTCTTTACTTGCAGCAAAGCATGATTTTGCTGTCAAAAACTTCTGAAACTTGCTTTGTCAGTTACATGTTATGTGATACCAAACAAATAAAATGGCTGTTCTGAAACACATGACGTTCAAAACTGATGTCATGATGATATATAGACCATTGACAACCTGCAGAGCCACTACCATGGTATTGTCCTTGGGTGTGGGGTTTTTGGGTCTTTTTTTACATAGCTTTAACAGTTTGTCAGCCATATCATTACAATGTCTGCATTGTGGCAGTTTATAGTGATGTCTAGCATTGGGCATTATGCTGCAGACATATCACATCATGTCCCACCCGGTCACATCATCCTGACACCAGGCTGACTAGTCCTAGCACTAACCTCTTAATGCTAAGTGCCAAGCAAGGCAGATGCTAGTACAATTTTTATAAGTCTTTTGTACGACTTGGCCAGGGTTCGAACCTGTAATCTCCCAAATCCAAGGCAGATGTTCTTATCATTTAGGCCACCGGAGTGGTTGGTATAGTCCTTTGAGTACCAGTAAGACTTGATTTATCCAGAATTATTAAGTATATCAAAACGGAGTGGTTTTATTACATAATTTGAGTACGCAGAGTAAGATAAACTGATCTTTATGACATCTTTTGAAATAAGTCCATAGGAACATTCAAATATATGCACCATCCACGATTTGTATATTTGTCTGACCTCATGCTGAAATTCACATATTTCTTACATATGGTATATGTAGAAATGTTTTGTGAACATTTAGCTTTAAGAATAAATTAACTTTTTCAGCAGACAATACATGTGTTTGGTTACAATACCGGACTTGTTTCCTAGATTGTCTGAAGCACCATCAGTATTGGCATATATGAGAGATGGCTCCAATTGCATTTCCTTAAGTAAGGGCTTAATCCTAACTAATCTTGTAACATAGTTTCTCAGATGGTAACATATAATGTACATATATTCTTCTTCCACCTTGGTACTGTATGTTGATGCATCATTTAAAATGCTGATGAACTTTGCACTTTGGCTTCATGTTTTGATTGGCTCCAGAAGGGAATCGCAATAAATGCAATGAAGTAAGTGCATCCATGGGAACTATATAAATTTTTCTTTAATGGACACCATTTTTTTTTTCTGCACAGTACAGAAAAGTTTAAAGTCAGAAAATGGTTTTCCCACTTTTGCAACACATTAGGTAGTAATTAATAAGTATGACATACAATCTCTGCTCTTTATTCAGTTTAATCATGGCTTTAATGATTGGGGCATCTGCTACGGAAAATCAGATTTCTGCATTTGCTGTTTTACACCATTTGTTCTTGGCTTTTATGCACCTAAATATGGTCAAGCTTTTGGTACATTTTGCCATGATATAGGGTGCTGGACATAGCAGCTCAGTGTGAACTTCAAGCAGGTTGAACACAACATTTTTCCAGTATCTTGATCATATTCAACCCACAGCCAATTTGTTTTCCAGTGTTCTTTAGATGTACAAACAGGGTGTTCGTCATACTTTGCATCCTTGTTTGGCTTGTTCTTTTTTGCTAACGATTTATCTTCATAATTTTTGGGTTCCTTCAGCTCTTTGGATTTGCTAATGGATAAGAAACCAAAGTTAAATAAACTCACAACTATTGATTGTCTGTTATGTTCATTGGAGCAGATCCACATGTTGCAGGTTGGTTTGCATTTTAGTGTTGTTGTCAACTAGCTAATTCAACCTTACAGTATAGGGTTAGTCATGTGATATGCTAGATCACATTTTGTTAGGCCAGTTATTACATCAGACATATTGTCTCGTTGAATGAGGTTTCAAGCAGATGGCTTTGGAATTGTCTCATTCCAAGTAATAAGGTGAAGACCCTTTGAGCAGGATTAGATTTAGTTCTTGGGACTTGGATAGTTATTTGGAAGGGTACTTGAATTTAGAGGTAAAATAGTAGTGTGTTCCAGTCTGATCATCATGTATACAGCAAAAGTGTTATTAGGCATCAAGTAGCCTTGCTTGTACTTATATTGGTTGACATTTTATACTTTGTTTAAGAAACAATTCTGAGACTGCAGAGGAATATTTTTATATTCCATGTTTTGTAAAAGTTTGAGCTCCAGTCTCTTTGATCCAGCTGAGAAAAGTGCAGATCCTGGACCTTGGACCACCACTGTTTTCAAGGCCTTGCTAAGTTGCATTTTTATAGAGGGTTTAGTAATTAGGACAACAGTGTGAAATTACTGAAATTATGTCCATAATTGACCAAATGGCATTGAATCTTTCGGAATCAAAATTTGGATTAAAATCACATAAAAATTTGGACTTGTACATTTAAAAGCAATAATAATCAAATGTTAACTGCGTGTAGATGTACAAGCACACGGCATACAAAAAGGATGAGTCCAGTACGTACATGCAGATAGACTTTTTGCCCATATTGCAGTAGCAGTTAATTTCTCCTGGACATCCATCATATCATCATCATCATCATCATCATCTTTTGAATGTGAACCAAAATGTCTACTATTATGCAGACTTAATTGTGAAATGACTGTCTGCTGTAGATATGATTGTATTTACTGTACAGTAAAAATAGCTTCCATCGCTGTGTGTCTGTTTGGTTTTAGCTTTATCTAAGTGGAATGCATTCTTGTTCATAATTCTCTTTCCCCTTTATTTAACTTGCACTGTATTACACATAAACTAAATGCATCAAATCTATTAATAATACCTTGTATCTCACCCAAAATGGCTAAGCCATGCATTTGCCAAGGCTATAAAATCTCCATTTGCACTGATTGCTATTACTATGTGGCTTATTTTTCACTGCTTTAAACAGGAATCCCTGGTAAATGGGAATCCAAGGTAAAATTTTGGTAACTATGAAAAACTGAGGCAGAAGAGGTTTTGGCTTCAAGGTTGCGAATCTTTTTTGTTTCCTGTTAAACCTTTCATATTAATTCTAAGGTTATTGTGAATATTTGATTATTCCAGTAATGCTAATGAATTTCTGAAGCTTTAAGTTCGTGTTGACTAGATTTGTCAATAGATGATAAAAAAAATAAGAAAAGCACATAAATAGCAGGTTAATAACCCAATTAGTTATATAAAATCATGTTAAATACAAAGTGAATTTGTAAGCAGTAATTTAACAATTTACTTCTGATGAATAAAGAGTGAAACAAAATTTTAATTTCTGGCAAAATGAGATTAGTTGGCATTTGTATTTATGGCAAATTTTAAGGTCATGACTTTAATCCCAGATTCATTGACTTTCAGAAAACTTTTAAAATCCCTGATAAGCAAGGGAAGTTAGTTGTAGAAGGTGTGTAAATGACTGAAAGAAGTAAACAGTATGTACTTGTTCTGTGTGTACAGTGATTAAGTGGGTCAACATGCAGTATTTATTTTGTTATTCTAGTCAGTGGAAATAAACTTCAGAATTGTACAGACCATTATGGTCAGTAACCTGTGAAAAATATTGTACATTATTTCAGTGTTTTTGTAAACTAAACTCTTCCTGAAAGTGTAATACATACCTTCCAAGTGTCCAGTTTTTCCCATATTTGCCCCATATTTTGAACCTGAATAGGGGTATATGTTTTTTTTAAAAAAATCAGTTTTTTAAATAAAATAATATTAAATTAAATATTTAATTACCATTTTATGTTAAGAACAGGCTCCTGGTTCCATACTGAGAGTGAATGTATTGCATATATATATAAAAAAACCCAAAGGGATTCTTAGTAAATATGACCAAAGGGATTCTGAGTAAATATGATCAAAGGGATTTTTAGTGTGGGAAGAAGTAAAATATATAGCAGTACCAATATCAGGTTTCTAACTAGTAATATATTGGGTGTGTAAGTTTTGGAAATAAAGGAATTTTTCAGAGACATATATGGGGGAAGAAATGATAAATCTGGGTAACTAGGTCAGCATCATAAAAACTGATAAAAGTTGAGTGGGAGAACATATCAAAAGCAAGTCAAGTTTTTAGGTTTCAGGAAGACTGATAAATCTAGGTAAACAGGTCAGCATCATGACATATCTGGATAACTGGGTCATATTCCTGCAGTTTCAGCACCATTTAGTTATGGTATGATGTGGGGGGAAGGGAACTGTCATTCATCTAGTAAGGGTTAGCCAATCATATTCTGTATGTGGGGAAAGGGTATGGGATTACGATATTTGTATATATATATACGCCTCTCCCTCGATAACTCGCGCACATTGGGGTCCAAAAACACAGACTGCACTATAAGCGAGTTACCGAGGGACCTCCAAAAAACCTGCTAGACATCCAGAAAACTGCGGGGTGGGGTGAGGGAACTGGGCTGTTTAATGGCTGAATCCTCGTGTTATAATCGAGTCGAGAAAAATTGTCAATAAAAAGCACTTTTTCTGATGAATTTGTTCGTTATTATCTATATATCACATTTATTTTCAGAATGTCCAACATCTGAAAGATCGATAACATGATTGCAACTGGTTTCAACAAACAAACACTATACGCGAAAACATTCGTGTATTATGTCACGGCTTTTTGTTTTGTTGACTAGACTGGTTGCCGGAGTGATGTGTTATAGTGTTTTACGAAACTAGGAGTCTTGAAGCAGGGAACCAGACTAACTGTTATACTCTACCAAACAAGATTCCTTTTTATCAAAAACACGCAACATTTATTTTGTGAGACAGTCGTCTACATTGAAACTCAATTTTTGTGTTTTTCAATTAATAACATATTGATACCGTGATTTCATTGCAAAAGTAATAGTGACACTTCTTATCATCCTTGAGGATATCTCTACGTGTAAATTCAGGAATTCTCTGAAACTCATTTTTCCCACAATGGTCCGTATCTGTGAAACAAAGCTCTTTATTTTACGAAGTACTCATTTCGCTTGGTTGCCTTGCTATCTATAATCACCTATATGATTGAGTAGGTTAATTTAAGGTAGTTTAATTAGATATGTACACAAGAAACTGTATCACAGTGTTGGATTAATCAACTGAAATGAATTACCCGACATACAACTGGTGCTGCTGGTTCTTGAGCATGTAGGATTTGTATGCCTTTTAATTTTTTTATTCCACCTGCTTTATTTGATTCAAAAGACATAATTACTGTGATAATAGAAACGGAGGCCTGCTTTTTATTTAGTGCAACAATACAACAAATGCTTCTGCTAGTCTGATATCAAAACACGGGCACTTAATTAGGTTCTCAGTGAAACACTCGCTGACATAGCTGTTACAGTAGATTGACACATTTTACGTATAATTACAAGGGGACACATTGCATTTATGATGATTACCCTTAAAAGGAACTAAAAGATAGAACTAGATCACAAATTTCAATTGATAAAAAAATTATTTAATTGGTATTTATTTATTAAAGTACTGCCTCCACTTGGCGTAAGTGACATTTTCATTGAACGAAATGTCATCGAATATTGTTAATTGCGGTTTACTAAGAATGTTGTTTGAAAAGAAAATGTTACAAATTATATGACTTTTATTAAAAGTCAATATTTCATAATGTTGATTAAAATTTCCAGGTCCTATCTACAGTTTTAGATGATAAAACGAGCGATATATCAAAAGTTTCCATTACCAATTTCGATCGCGATTTTCTTAAAGTTGTACAAATAGGGATCAATTTTTGGGTATTTTCTGGTTTTAAAAATGGGATCCATGCCTGACCCCACATTATAAGCGGGTTCGCGAGTTATCAGGGTGCGAGTTATCGAGGGAGTGGTGTATATAGATACAAGGTATAGTGAGGAGCAGAAAGAAAAGTAGAAAGAGGGCAGAGAAAGAAAAAGGGACAGCAGAGATAAGATGTAGTTGGAAATAAGAATCATTCAGAGATATACAAGTTGGGGAGTTAAGAGAAAGGATACCTGATAGACATAATGGTGTGATAGATAGATATTCTGAGTGGACAAATATAGTGAGAAACAATTTAGGTAAACATTCATGTAGAATTTGGAGAGGTGGACAGAACTAGTGTGTATATTGGATATAAACAGTAGATTACGATATGACTTAGTGGTTTCATTAGTATAGCACTGGTGCCCACCTCCCCCCGAAGCCAACAGAAAGGCCTAACAGGTCTGTCAGGCCGCACCTAACAGTTCAGATATATATAAGGATTTAGAGTTCTAAAATGTGATTCGTTCATTTGAAATTGAGGCTACCATGAAAGTTTTTAACCACCATATTGGATTGCACAAAGCAGTTGCTGCTATCACTGTATCTCATCTTCATAATATTCTACTTAAAGTCATGTCAAAAACGAATGCAGAAGATTCAGGATTTTATCCAGGAAAGAAAAGAAAAACAGAACTGGAAGGACAATTATGCTATCATGTTTACATTTCTGAAACCATCTAGTAAAGGGGAAAATTTTGCAAATTGTATAATTGTGATTATGCTATTGGGCATGGAGGCAACTTTGACAAACAACTGCATGAAAAAGTTAACAAAAAACAGCTTTCTGTTTCATCATCAACAACACAGCCTGAACTTAAAATCGTTTATAAATACCAGAGAGAACCTTGATGTAATTCAATCAGAAGTTCGTTTTACTAAACATCTTTAAGAAATGAACCTTCCTCTTGCTTCCTTCTGTTGCTAGTGTTGCTTGTAATTTATTTTGCCCTTTTTTCCAGGCAGTAAAATTGCAAATGATCACTTGTGTGCTAATAAGAAAACAGTTCAGTAAAAAAATCACACAGAATTCAAATCAAAGATTGGAATTGATAATGACTGAAAAAAAAACAAGGTGTGGAAATGGCTCCTATAAACAGCCTGTGTCTGAGTACAAGTGTGTTGCACTCTTGCACTTTCTGAATGGGCACCTGAATGAAATAGGGTGCTCATTCTGAAGGTGCAAGAATGCAATACATGCATCTTTAACATTAAATAATCAAGTTATTGGCCTACTTTACTGATGGTTGTAGATGTTATAAATAGTTACATATGCATTAAAGTTTCAAAAATCAGTATTTGTTCCAGAAAATTAGTATTTTTATCATAAGCAGTTAGTATTTTTGTAATTGGGGGTTTGGGTTGGCAGCTATGCTAATAACAATATAATTATAAAACAGCTAAAAATATTCAATATTGATGGATAGCCATTTTAAAAATTGTGAAACTCTTCAAAAATACTACTCAATTATTTTGGTTGGTATTTTACACCACATCAAAAGAAGTAGGTTATTTTAGGTGGACTTAATGTGCTAGCCAACCCAGGCTGATCTGATGGTAGGATTCAAACCCACATCCATTTCATTCTCAAGTCTGGTGTACTGACCATTGAGACACCTAGGCTTTTCACTAGCTTGGTATGATTAACAATCTAATTTTCTTTAGGCAGGGGAAAATGTAACAGAAGCAACAACATTCATGAGATTTTATTTACTTAGCTTTTTACCTGGTTTTCTTTTCATTGTGAACTGATTATTTCAATTTGGCCTTGTTACACTACATGTTATGAATCGTGTTATGTATGTTTCAGGCACAGGTTGTATTCCAGCAGCAGTTCTAGCAGTGATGATGATCTCATATTGAGGACCAAAAAACGAGAGGAGGAGGAAAAAAATAATGAGCTGGAAAAACAGAGGAAACAGTAAGATCAAATTGCGTGTTTCAGGTCAGGCTTCTGACTTCAAGTGATGTAAAATTAGTGAAATCAAGGACTCTTTGTTCTGTGATTCTCTGAAACACTATATCCAGTGTAACCTTGTATGTACATGGTTTCTTAATTTTTACCTCACCTGGCCATGGGCCAAATGAGCTTTTAGTATACAGTGCTCAAAAAGTCTGGTAGCCCAATGGCTGGGGACCCTCTAATTTTAGATCAGGTGTGTCTTGTATTTTAAGTGAGGTGCCCGTTGGGCTTGTAAAAAAAAATTCTGATTTGCCTGAGGAAACTTTTAATCGTGCTGATGAAATTTGTAAATGTATTTTCAAGATGTTGACATACCTGCCATAAAACGCACAATCTAAATCAGATCACTACTGTTCTACATGAAATTGAGTTCTGATTTTAATCAAATTGAAGCATGGCATGTCAATTTGTACCCCAAACCCCCAACAAGGTCGTGTTTCGAGAAAATCAATTTTCTGTCATCTTCAGAAATGGGACCTCCCCCCCAAGAACCCACCACTTTATATGCCTGTTACTTGTAGCATGTATAAACGGTAAACAGTCATGAATGGAGCTGATGTAAAACTGTCCCTTAGGCAGTTTAAAATAGATGCAATTAAAAGCAGAGAGATCAGGTATAAACCACCATTTCACATATTACTTAATTGGCTGACAATAGCTGGTGAGATGTGTTTGAAGGCTGCAGTGGGTGAGCCTATTGTGCTAATTTGCATAGGTAGGAACAGAAAGTAGAACAACACATAATAGTTAATCAAAGAGCTGCTAGATGCGTGTGCAAGAACAAATGTTATTAAATATTACATTGAATGAGAAGGTTTAAGATGTATTATATTTTTGACAAGTTTGTGAACAGTGGCAATGTTTCTTTGAAGTCAGATTTCACTGCATATGTAGAATACAAAGCATGATCATTTCATTTTGTTGGAATAGTGTTCCAGTTTGATGGAGTTTTATTTTGTGAAGCATGCCAGCAAAAAAAATAAAATTCTTCACATCCTGCAAACAACACATTGACATACATCAACTCGGTTTTGACCAGGATTCACTCAGAATCCAGCAGAGAAGTTTGAACACCAGGACCATCCAGTCCCTAGTGAGTGTTGTGATGAACACTAATTACACTTGCATTACCTTAAAACCGCTTTGAACCCTATTGAATTTATATTCGATTTGTAGCTGTTGCAAGATTGTGTGACAGTATTAAAAAAGGAGAAATTTTTTGCATGTGGAAATTGTAGTCTGGGCTTATGGAATTTCATTTAGGTCTTGTGGGTTTATTTAAGTCACCAGTCCTGGATCTGTCTAAAAAATTGTTTCTTTGAGCACTGGTATAGCCCTGCATCCATCTGTCAGCACATGCTTTTGGTCAGATTTCAATGAGACTTTGTTGCTGCTGTTGTTGTTGTTGTAGGGTTTAACGCCATTTTTCAGCACAAGATAGGCAGCCAGTATAATTGGTGGAGGAAGAATCCTGGAAAACCCCAGGAAGAACCACCGACCCACGAGAAGCTACTGGCAGGCTTTCTCACGTGCCCATGTTAGCCGAGCCTGAGACTTGAACTCACGCAGACAGAGGTGAGATGGCAGTGATCCGTAACGGTGAGCACTTTAGACCACTTGGCCACTCGGGGCCCCCAATGAGACTTTGTATGTAAGCTTAACAATCAACATTCATACATGTTAATACATTGAACATCAGTTTGGCTTGGTTCATGAGGCAGTGTTTCTGGTCAGATTTTAATGAGATTTGGTATTTAGGCATGTGTCATCAAGATTTTGCACGAGTTATGAGTGATGTCAATGCATGTTAATGAGATAATCTTGCCTCTGATTGGCTGAGCTTGTGAGTACACTAGAGGCCATACTTCTGTACTGATTTTGATCGGACTTCCTATGTGAGCTTATATCATCAAAATCTCAGATGAGTTTGTAAACAATATCCACACTTAATAATGGGGTGATGTTGCATCTAATTTGCTGAGCTTGTTACAACTCTTAAGGCCTTGCTTGTGATTAGATTTTTATTAGACTTGGTATTTTAAATTATTGTTTATGACAGTTGTGAAACATCAGCAGTTTCGGTTCTTATAATTTCATACTGAAACCTTGTATACACATAGTGCATGCCGTTTATAGTTTTAGCTCCAGTAGCTAAGGTCATTTGAACTTGTGCTTTGATACTTTGTCCATTGCCCATAAAGTTGTTCAGATGCTGCTGCTGAGCATTTAAATTGTCTGCTGGATTAAAAATAGAAACAAAGTCCTTAAACTGCTTCTTCTTAAAAAATATTTTGACATAAGTTTATAAAGAATTTATCCTGAAAGTTAGACAAATAGATAGTTAAAGTGAGTGTTATGCATAAATAAGTTTTGAATTTGTTTTATATCAGTGCTCTTGTACTAACTACTAATCCGCTTGGATTTAGCTGATTTGTGACAAGAATTTTATCTGCAGATCTAGGTGAGTTGCAAAATTAATATAAGTTTTTCATACATTCTTCTGTAATTATGGCATGTAATATACAGATTGCTGTTTTTATGCTCAGCTTTTGCTTTTTGGCTGCTAATAATAAATATTAGTAATAAATACACTTATATCTCTCACGGGGTTTGGCATGTATGAACATACAACAAAGCAGTTTAAGTTCACATTTAATACAATTTCCCTATGCTCAGATTTTGTTTTTTTGCCACTTATGTATGAATATACAACAAACAGTTTAAGGTCACATTTAATACAATTTCCCTTTGATTGGATACCTGGGTAACAAATTGTTAGGGTCAGTGAGTACCCAGTTGACATTTCCAAAAATTTGGACATCTCTAGTGGTAACTTCATGGAACACATGAAGGATTTTGCCCTTCACTGAAAGCTTTGTCATAAGTCCAGCAATGAGTGGACAACGAGATCACGTGAACGTTATCACCAGTCGTAATTATGCCTGCAGATGAATAGAGCTGATGCTGAATCCATTTTGTCGTAACTTATATCGATCTGAGAAACACCTCAGCTGTGGTTTGGACAGCTAACACTTTGGGCACGATAAAGGAATGGCTGCTCTATTTTTCCATCACATTGTACCACTGCATAACAGAACCTGCAAGAGATTTGATTTGTGACTTGCACTGTTTGATGTAATCATCAGATCTGGGCGTTCTGAAACTGAAACATTCAATATCCACAGAGGATATATGGGACTTACACCTTTTGTTGTACTACAGTAAAATTTGACAGTGTTTTAACCAGGCTCTGACATGATTACTTGCTGTTGTTTTCACTGCATTATAAGTAAAGCAGTTGTTGAGTCTTAAATGCATGCATGCAACGTCTGCATGGATATTTTTTACCCTTGTGCTTGCTTTGTCGGTTAAGCAGTCAAGCAAGATTCTTTATCCATATTTAGTGATATATCGATTTTGATTCTTTCATTTCATTCAACAACAACAGATCATCCATGGGGAGATAGTGCCTGCGGAAAAAAGCCTTTTGTCATAACTGAACACATTAACAGCAGTACTTAGATCAATTTCTTCAGTGAGGCTTTGGTAAACTGCACAGGAAATTCAGTATCACCAAAGTTGAGTTCACCCAGGTGTTGTTAGTATTTTTGAGGTATGTCTTGGTAATAACTAGCTGGATATAATGTCAACAAAATTGCCCATTCAAAAAACATCTTTTATCAAAAGTTTTCTCATTTATCACTGACCTAGTTGTTGCTCTGTTTGGTATTGCTATGTAACTAGATTCATGAAATGGTTGATATGTACCTTGACTTGCATGCATCTTTTGAGTGTCTATCCCTATCCCTGCATTGGTGTTTTTCTCCAGTTTTCCAAGAAACTTTTCAATGCTTCTGCTATCATTGTGGTTCAAGATTATGTGGGCAACACCGTGAATCCATAGGGTAGCAGTTCTAAGTCCATCCTTATTATGACTAAGCGGCATAACCAGATTCTCGCTAAGAACAATGTCTGTTTTAACCCCAGCATGGCCAAAGTTTTGTAACACTGCTACAGTTCCAGGAATTATATTTGTCAATAGTTGTAGAGCATCTTTGCCTGTCGTGTATGTGGGTAGGAATTGTTTTAAAAGAGTATCAAAAGGAGGTTTGAAGATGTGTACCGGTTTTTTATATGTTCCTTGTGGCAAGAGTGTGTCTTTGGGTCTACAGAACCAGTCAGAGAGAATGAAGCTGTATAAATACATGTATAGTGACTTTAATTTTTCTACTGCACACTAGGTTGCCTTTCCAGATGTAATTTTATTAAATTCAAATTATTAAAAGAAGCAGCAGCACTGGAACTAACTGCTTCCTGCAGAAATATTGTAGATCTGTGAGATTTGGCAGGATAGTTATATATGAGAATAACATTACACAGGGATCGTCCTGGGCTTCGCCAGTGTCGCAAATTGTGATTTTTTTTCCCTTATTGGTGACAAAATATATCATCTGGCGATTTTTTTGGCGACAGCCTTTTTGGCTGTTTAATTTGTACATACAATCATGGATTTGGAGTGGAGAAATTCGAAGGGACCGTGAAAGGAAACCACACACTTGCATACACAATGCACTGGAATCTGTTACATAAACAAATCCTTTGTTCGTATTGACAAACCTATCGTTACAGTGCATTGTTACATCATAATCCGCTTATGTTGACATCTGGCCTGAGTACTGTATGCTGTGATACGCTCAGTCATGCTACCGGACTAGACCTACAATCGACCGACCTGTGAAGACGCAAATAGAAACAGCTACAATTAATTGAATGACGGCTAATCCTTCTGTTGTTTATTTTAAATATACCAATAAAATAATTTTGCTGAATCTTCAGAGAAAACTGATTACCTTTGAAGTACCGATTGCTGTGTATAAATACAAAGCAAATGGAAAAAAATCTCAGTCAGAATTATATACTGTCAAAAGTGCAACTTTATCATGGGTAAACCTAAGTTAGACGTTGCGTGTTCATAGTCTTATCCTAAGAGTAAGTTAACAAAATTAACAGCATTTTAGATTTAGTGCAAATTCATCAGACAACACAGTCACTGAACCTGATGTTATGCCTGACAGTCCAACATCATCTACATGTAGTGATGGTAGTAATGCTTCAAGTGCAATACCAAATCATGATGAACGGGTCAAAAGTTCCCGAAAATTTCTCGACAGCTGGAAACTTGAGCGTCTGTGGCTGAGATATGATACAAAATTAAAGGAGATGTTCTGTGATACATGTATCAAGGCACAAGTTGTCAATTCATTTACAGCTGGCTGTGATTCTGTTAATTTTGTTCATTCATCTTTTACTTCTGCCAAATCCCGTGTTACAACTCCAGGGACTTAAACTACACAACCAGAAATAGCAAACCAAACAAGTCTTATGTAATTAAAAATGATTTATTTCTCAAAATACAGGAGTAAAAGAATTAAATTCACTTACAGCATGGTGAATGAATTCCTATTTCCTAAAAGCCCTTTCAATTCCAATAGTTCCAAGAAATCCGAATACGTTCCAACGAAAAAAGCCCCTCCTGTGTTTAAGTTTCAAATGTACAGAAAGATTTCCAAAGAATTCAAATAGTCACTGAATAAATTTATTTAATACCGTACAGTTATTCTAGCGTGTCATGCAAAAAATAAATCTTTTCACAAACCAAGCTGGGAGATTGAATCCGAAAACTCGCAGATGAGGACCTACCATCGCGAATTTTTTGCGGTATATTTAAGCATCGTCTTCGCTAAATATTAACCAATTTTTCGGGTCCAATACACGTGAAATTCTCAAAGGACATGCCGTTTCTCCCTGTAGAGTGCATTATTCCCCCTCCCCACGTGCCCCATTTGATAGTCTGGTCATCTGTGCCGAAACTGCACTATAAATAAAGGTTAGACTGAAGCCTCTTCGACATACTTCAAAGAAACCGCCTGTTCTACAGTGAGTAAAAGCACTAGCCAATTGATTGACAAATAAACAATGCCCATTTTTGTTACAACTAACAATGCCTAAAAATGGGTGTGAATTTATGTTAACAGTTCAGATTTGGTCTCAAGCTACCATACATGTGATAAAAATTTCCCACATTTTATATCCCACCTTATTTCCTTATTGTTAACTCATATATGCATACAACACTGCTTACTAAACAACATATTTATTCCGAATTAGTTTTTGGGGGGGCACATATGCTCCGTGATATGTTTCTTCATTCCTTCTTTTAATTTAATGATGGTAATTAATGCTTATATATACGGTACATTGATGCCAGGTGTTAACTCATGCAAGTTTCATTGGTGGGAATGGAGATCCTAGTTTGCTTATCGAGAAAAAATCTACAGCATTCAGTGATTATTCTTGGGATTTAGGAAGCAATTCACTAAAAGCAAAGCATGTAAATCGCGGCAAAAATAAATTTCTGAACTGCTAGTTGACGGAGATGTACATTGTGAAGCTAGCCATAAGGGGGGGGCATTTAATTCCTAAATGCATGAAATCAACGGTCGCATTATACGTCACTTATCTTACATTGCAAAGTACGATCATAGGCTTTTGGTATTAAAATGTCATTAACTAAAGTTCCTTACAAAACAGTCGTGTAATGATTTATTTTGTAATATTATGGCTGTATTGTTCTGTATTACTTGCTGTCAATAAAGTAATAACTATCCGATCTTTTTCAATTTTCATTGCCTATTACATTAATAGACTTGGAAAAATATTCACTACTTGTTCTGGCGACATTTTTTGAAAATTGGCGACAAAATATTGAGGTTGGCGATTTTTTTGGCGACAACTTTTTGAAAGCCAGGACCATCCCTGATTACAGTCTTGTTTTAGTGTGGATATGCTGTATTCTGTTGTTGTTTCTAATTTTCATATTGTACCACCTTTGTTTTGCCTGCTTATTTAGAAAACAGAAGGAATTGGAAGAAAAACTAATTGAAGAGGAGGTTGCTCGCAGAGTGGAGAAACTAGTGGCCAGAAGGGTAGAGGAAGAGCTTGAAAAGAGAAAAGATGAGATTGAAGTGGAGGTTAAGCGTAGGGTTGAGGAGGCCAAGCGACTGATGGAGAGACAAATGTTAGAGGAGCTGGAAAAGCAGCGAGAGGCAGAGCTGGAAGCACAAAAAAGGAAAGAGGTAATAGTTAACTTCAGTCAGATATTAGAAGAGTATCAGTGTCAGCAGCATACAACAGCAGCCACCTTGTCATTTTCAGGGATCATCTATGTTTATAACCCATATCATATCAGCATTAACTAATCGACTCTTAAAATAATAATTTATTTCCTTGCAGCAGAGTTTTTTCCCCACGCTATTTGCAGTAGAATTGGAAATTTGGATGCTCATAGTTTATAGTGGGTTTTTTTTTTGTTCTAACCATCTAAGATTCATCATTTTTCTGTTTAAAAAAAAAGAACAAACAAGTGATGTTTTTTCTGTTGTCACTAATGAAAGTACACTATATGCATAATGTTTCCATTACGTATGTTTAAATGATGCAAATCAGTTTATGAGCCTGTTCTTTTTCCTTCCTTTGTCTAATAGTTCTCTGCGTAATATTCTTTTCCCTGCACTTTCAGAGAAGCAATGGGATATTGTGATAGTCTGTACAGACTGACATAACTGAGTGGTGTAATGTTCTTGAACTCTTCCTGCACCATTAAAGCTAAATGCATGAAAATTGACTCAGTATGTGTGTAGACTGTGCCTTGAATTTGTGAATTTTGATGATACCTAGAGGAGGGGGTGAACAAGTGATTTTACATGAATTTGAAACAACTCCTGAGTTACATCTGTGTCTCACAAGTTCGAGATTTTGTGTAGGGGATCAGTAACTCAAGTGTCAGATTAGGAACCATTTAATTTATGGGGCTAGATTGTTTTTCCCCACGGGATATTTTTTGTTATTGCAATCACCAGAAGATAAATTTATTTCAGATAAGAATAGCATGGTGTCCTTTTTATAATACAAATCTCAGTTTAAATAACCCCTCAAGACTCATGTGATTGGAAGTCTGAAGAAATAGTACAATATGTTACTGAGAACTCATCAGGGCTGGATCAGGCCCCCTGCCCCCAATAAATATTGTTCACACACAAGCGCATATTCTTAATCACGTTTGTTGGATATTATGCATACTTTGAGTAAACAGACACACATACTTTTGCATTGGTGCCCTTTCAGGAAAGTATGGGCCCTTTTGAAATTTTGGAGCACACATGCACCCAACATGACACCTGATTCGGCTCTGCTCGTGCATGGGTAACTATCCAAACTTCTGGAATATTGTTTCACATCAGTCAAGTATTAATGCAGTTTTCTTGTAAAATGTTTGATGTCTGTCGTTCATTGTCGATTTTTTCACTGCAGGGTGTGCAATATTACTGAATTTTGCATGATACTTAACAAAGTATATTGCACAAACTGCGACAGAAACAAGGAAATGAATGCATCTGACCATTCCAATAACATAGTATTGAGCAGTGTTTAAAAAATAAGTTTTATTGTGCTAAATATACTCTAAATAGATCCATTAGAATATTAAGTTTTTGTTTTGTTTTAAGTAGAGAATTCCATTCAGTAGAAAGTACCAAAATAATCTGAGATAAATGTAGAGCAAGCCAATTTCTTATAGGTGATTTCTGTATTTGGTATACTGCTTTGCAGCTAAAATGGATTAAGTGGAAGACATTGGAATGATTCCTAAAATCTCTTTCTCTCGCCCTCTGTCTCTTAAATGATGGTTGTTAAATTTACATTTCTCTGACATGATGTAATGACTTGACACAAATAAAAGTCCTATGAGTGGCAGTAATACTAAGTTTATTGCTTTATTGGAAATGATAAAGATTATGGTATTACTGCTGTTGAATGCATGAAGTCATTGCATGTTAGAGAAAGGTAAATTTAACATTTTATGCACAGAGAAAGAGAGCAATAACAGGCATCTTGTACATTTTTTTTTATATCAATAGCCAATTGTTCCAACAGTTTCAAACAAGAAACTGCATACTTTAATATATGCATTTAAATCTTAGTGAGAGTTAGATCTCTTTTATGGTTGACACATCATTTCTGTATGATTATTTTTTTTAATGATGATAACAGTTTTGTTTTTATATTTTCCTTGTACAAAAATGAGCAAATAGTAGGATTTAGCCATCATGCAGAATGCCAGAAATTTGTTGGAAATTAAAATCTCTGAACATCTAAGGAGATACAGTAGTCCACATTATTATTCATTCAACAATACGTTGAGGTCAGAAAAATTAACTTCCGTTGTTAATGACAGGAGAACAATTGAAGTTAAGTACAACATACAAAGTCAGATTGCTTCCTGTGATAGAAGCACACCTTTCCCAAGCTGAAATTGATATCGTTGGATGCTAATATTTTATGACAGTGTTTACAATAGTCACTATTTTGATTTTTGCAGAACATCCGCAGAAGTCAAGTCTTTATTAGGGAGAGGTCATTTAATTTTCTAAGGGGAAGATAAAGGCTTGAAAACATTTGATTTGATCTGGTTTGTAGTATAAAAAGGACAATATGTGATTGCTTTTCTTAATTGAAACATTTATCTTGTGATGAATGAAACAAATACAGCTGTCATTTGGAACTGAATTGTCCATGTTCAAGAGTAGCTCAACAAGGTGTGCCACTTGTCAAAGTCAGTGTGTAATTTGTTCATATTTCATTGAATAAAGTAAAAGCATAAACTTGCTGTAAAAGAAGTCAAAAACCTTTTCTAAATGTACTATATATACAAGATTTCTGAAATTATCTTTTTATTGTCCAAATATATGATCCCATTAAGATAATTTGATTATTGAAATGATATCTGATTGTAAATCACTCTTGATGTCTCAGTCTTTCCGTGGGTGGTCTTTATTTGTTGACTGTTCAAATCTCAATTGGTAATGCCTACCAGCTCCTCCAAGGTGGAGTTGCATCAGCATAACTACTTAGATGCTCTGATGATTTGTCGGTATTGTTCCTTTGCAGAGCATTATCAAAAGTGGAGGGGATGAAGTCCCCCACCATGACATGTGAGGTTTCAAAAAAATCATGTGAGTTGCACAGTACACATCAACCATAATGTAATGTACACAGTCCCCTGACTTGCAGACCGTAGCCCACAGATCATAATCCGAAAGCAGTTGCATATATCTTGTGTCCTTCTGCTATGACTGGATGTATAAACTTTGTAATTGAAGTTTTTATATTTTTTGCATTGGACCACCACCCCACCCCACCCCACCCCACCCGCTTCAAAAGACCCCATGGGGAGATACCCAACAGCCCTATTGCAGTTGTTTACCACATGGACAACCTACATACCAAGTTTGGTGAATTTCTATACAGAAGTTCAGAAGGAATCACAGACATTTGGACAAATGAAGTTCTCACAACATCACCCGCAAAAGCATGGGGATAAAAAATGGACAGTATTAATCATATAAAAATGAATAAAAATTTAGACCATGGGGTTTCAAGTTAAATGTCTTCTAGACATTTCAAACTTGTGAGTAGTTGGTGTCTTTGGGCTGGGTAGCACCAGTGAAGAATTTAACAAAGCAAGGTATTTTGCCAAAGAAAAGTCTTCAGGACCACAAAAAAATTGTCCACAAAAGTACCCATGTGAAGAAGAACATCGGGTCCCTCTATTAAGAAGCATGAGCACAGATACTTGCTCGGACACAAAATTCAAAATCTTAATTGTACAGTAACTATCCTAGGATTAAGAAAAACTAATTATTTTGCTTCCACAAAAGGGCATAACTTTACAGATGACAAAAGACCAAGCAAGGTTTCTACTTTTGAAGTTCAGTTATTATTGTACTCTGACATTTTCCTGACTTTGGGACCAAAAGTGGAGATATCATTACTAGCAGAATGACATGGAGACTCAAGTTGTGTTTGTTGTAATGATTATTCAGATTAATAATTTGGCCCTGAATCAGCACTTGCACGGGTGTGAAAATCCACTAGCCCACAATATTTACTCTGTTTTGATGCTGCTGCTTTGATTCACCTTGTTCATTACTACTTCTAACACATATAGATCCTTTTCAGTTTAAGCAAGTGCGAGAACAACAAAAGTGTGTCTTTGTCAAGTCTGCATTGATGGAAGCTTGACATGGCAATCACTTTTGCGTCCATAGCGAGTCCATGTGTCTGTGCACACCCGAGATTAACATTGGATTCAAAGCTTTTTATATTTCAGTATTGTGGCCAGTTTCTCTTGTACAGTTGTGTTGGCCACAGAGTCATTTTTACTTGGTATGTGGATATATCTTCATGTGTACAGTGCCCGTTTAACAAATAACTGGAGCAAGCTTTACATTCGGGCCATGGTCTGCTTTTTGTTATTCAGGCTGCCATCTCTTTAGTTTCCTTTTAGATTAAAATGTAATAATATGGCTTTTCAGTACATGTATATTTAAATGCAAAAAATTTTTTTGCTAGCATCATTATTCACTGGCTGCAAGATGATGTTATCTTTGAGAAAAATATTGCATTTTAACAATTGTATCTAGTATTTGTATGTAATTTTAATGGAACAGAAAAATTCCTGCTAAGTTTTGCCTTGTTTGTTTAAAAAATGAGAATAAATTGGACTAATTGTGACCGTGCGAGCCTGTATATATCTGTCCTCCCAATCTGGAATGCATTTGTTGCTTTTAGTTCATTAAGAGTCCAAACTTTCATTGCAGATGCCTGAACTTAGTCAGTGACTTCTATTCCATGGTTTATTTAACATTGCTTGAATAACATGTATGGCTCTAAATGCAGTATACTTTTGCCTGTTGCCACAACTTAGAATAAATGTTTTGTGCTGCAAAACTTGGTCACAGCGACATACTTGTGTAGTAGTAGACCATTTCACTGAAAAATTTCCAGTTTCCTTAACTGATTTTTATATGTCCAGTTTAAATCTGCCAGGAACAATGTAATTCTGTTACTTGAATCCTTAACTGTAGTATAATTATAGAACTATTCAAGATATTGGATGAAATTCGAGCCAGATTGTATTGCATGTAAAGATGGTCTTGTATACATGTACTAGAGTCACTCCATCAATCATGGTCAAGGTCGTGACAGATGAAGATACAAGTTCCTAGTGCAAAGGTCAGGGTAGGGAGATCAGTAGTAATTAGTAGGGAAAAGGTCACAAGACATTTGTTTCATGTGCCATTTACAGTACTCTTGTGTCATCATTGATATCTAAATTATTACTATAATAAACTACGAGTATGAACTCGGTCTATCGTCATCTTGCAGTACAATACAATGTATGATGTCATGTACATTTTTTGTCTTTCAGATTTATTAATACCTTTGAATTTCAGCATAATAACAAATGCAAATTCTTGTTGAGTTGCACAATTCAATATGAAAAATTGTTTCTGTAAATTTCTTCTAGGTAATGCTGCATTTAAAGCGAAAAGTTGGATTCGGTTGAGGATAATAGCAAGTATAATCATTTTGATACTGTACATGCACTTCTTGTTCAGTAGGGGAAGAGGTATACATGTTTATCATGAGTGGATTATACTTGCATTCTGTAACAATGTGAACGAATTACATTTATTTGAGCAGTACTCTGTGTCCGACTCTAGCTAGATATGAATGCATGTATTGTAAAATACCTACAGATTAGGTAGGGTCTTCATCTGATGTCAGGCTTCAACAATGATATGGGGTGGGGATATGGATACTTCAGATCTGTCATCGTCTTCAATGACATTTGGCAAAAAGTGTTACCTTGTAAAATTATGTGAAGCAATTTGGAGATGGTACTAGCCAAAATGAAGACTGGTGTCCAGTGTACTGAACTGGTGACTAGCGACAAGTATGCAGTGTAGCGTAAGTACATGTATGTGATAGGTAAGACTGGGCTTTTGATGAAAGGTCTTGTTCATTTTTTTTTTTCTTCTGAGAAACTTATTTGTAGCCCAGGCTTTCTCATCCACTTTCTTGTCCACTTTTTAATTCATTTCTTTTTAATCACAAATGACCAGTGTTTGTCAGTTAATCATATTAATATGTCTCCTCCCCCCCCCCTCCACAAAGTATTATATTTACTTGTGAAACATCTGATTACTGGGAAATAAAATTATGACTTGAAAGAAATGGATTTTAGGAATTTTGAAGAAAAAACCCAAACAAGTTCATCATTCTTTTCCCATATGTTCATTGAAACATAATCTTTGAATATTAGCAATATATGCTGTTTGAGTAAGAAAATCAAGATGGTAAAGGTAATGTCTATTTTTTCTGAAGCTTGCATGATAGAAGTACAACCACATCAAAAGAAAAGCTAGATTGTTCATTTTTGGAATCACTGTAGGAGTTGGTGCTCAATAGGTTTGTCATTGTCTCTTTTTTTGTGTACATAATATGGGTTTTAGATCTCTTACCTGAAAGTAACTGCATGGACAGTAATTTACATAGGTGCCCTCTGAATTAGTTTTTTGGGTTATATGAATTGATATGTTTTAGATTTCTGACCGCTTAATGTATTCTAAAACATTTTATACCTGCTGGAGTTAAGATTTAAGAACGACAACTTTATTTCATCTTTAAATTTCTTTCAGTATGTTATCACCCTTAGTTCTGCAGGTCACTTCCTAATTGCAAATGGTTGGGACCTCAGAGCTAATGTCAGATGCTTAGACGTTTCTAGCAGAATTGATAGATTGATTTGATATGGCACTTTTAAAGTTAATATATTGATATCTTTTTATTTACACAATAAAAATTGCTACTGTGTTTAACAACCATTTTTGTTGCACTCCATGCAAACATGATAGGATAGAATAGAGACTTTTCCATTGCCCCTGGTGTCAACAATGTTACAGTTTTGCATTAAGGTGTTTTGAAGTCAGACACAGTAGTTATACTGACAAGTACACAGACATTGGTGAGACACCTGCTTCTGTGGAGCTTGTCTACCAGTTTTTAGCACTTAAAGGTACATAATACTTGGAAATCTAAAGTTTTCAGCCTTTTATCTTTAAACGCCATCAGTTTGTTTACCATTTGTACTCAGTTCAGCCTTTACAAATTCAAAGCAGGTGACCTCATGAGATAATCACAGAGATGCTAGACACTATTAGCAAAATGGAGGTTAAATATCGTATAGCTTTCTTCATGCTTCATTGTAGCACAGTTCCAGATGTAATGTGGTACTCTTATGGACTGAAATGTTAACTATTAAAAAATATAAAATTTCCTTTTAGAATTTTCAGAATCCATTGCCTGAAAAATTAATGTGAAAAATATTGTACTTGAATTGGTCTACCAAATTGTATGACATTATAGGTTTAAAACAACCAACGTAAAGTTTAGCATTATATTTTATTTGGCTTTTAAAAACATTTATAAAATGAAATGTACAACTGTGAAGTGAAAATGAATATTTAATTTACATAAACTACATAACATGGTCAACAGTTATGGACCCCTATTACTTTGTTATAATGAAGGAGAGTCATATCAAATTTATTTAGTTTTATAATTCCACAAAATTTGGTGTATCACCTGTGTCTGCATGCTGTTTATAAGTTTCAAAAATTGTTGATGATGATACTGTAGCCACCAGTGGAGGAAGAGTTACTGCTATTTCACCATGTATATGCAGCTGAGAACATTCTTTATTGATTGCACCCTCTTCAGCCTTTGCAAATCCATCCTCCCACAAAAAAATATTGATAAAGCTGCTTGCAAAGGGAGCAAAATGTTTCTTAAATACAGTCTTAGCTTTTATTTTATTAAGGTTAAAATAGATTCATAAATACAGAGAAGCCAGACTCGAGTACCAAGTCACAAAATGTGTCAGTGCATTTAACCTTAGCACTCAGGTCCCCACCATAAATAAAATATAAAAAGACACATAGAGTAATGGTTGTTTCATATAAATCTTGCTGTGGTAGGGTTAATATCATTTTTGGGGTACTGCTAATAGGGAAAAACCCATAAAAAGTAGTTTAAGACCCCACACTTACAGGCAAAAAATAAAAGCATATTCCCCTTCCCCCGTGTAGTTTTTAATTGAATAGCCCTAAGTAACTTATAATGGCTAAATTTTTTTTTCAATAGCCATTTATCAGAAGAAAGTTTTAAATCTTGGAACAATATTGTATTTCTACCTTGTCAACACAAGTTCAGTATAAATTTAAAAACCTGTACTAGTAAGTACCAATCAGTTTAGGAGTTTTGGAACTTTAAGCTGGTTCAATAACTTTTGCATCTAAAACTTTCCAATAAATGCCCAGTGACCTCCCTTGTAGATAGTGCCACAGGAAAAGCCCGTCCATATCATTCTGATTATCTCTACTCCTATTGCTTAATAGTTTTGAAATGGTATTCAGAGTTATTCTTATATCTAGTCATTGTGTTAACTTTACAAATTTAAAAAATTTAGTTCCAGTTTTGACAAAAATGATTTCGAGAAAAAAAATCACATTTCTTGAAATTTTAATATAAATGTGATTGATGAGTTATTTCTGTATGTGAGTTTCAAGTTTCCACCACAGTAAATAAACCAGCCAAATGATTCTTTTGGGTTATAATTTAACCAAGTACCACCTTTTTAAAAATCTCTGCTGATATTTAAAGGAAAATTTCACAATAAGTGTTATGGATTACGGTATGTTTAGTCATTATTAGGTGTTCAGACCTCAGTAATAATGATACTACTAATAATAATAATAAGTTTTTGTTCATAATTCAATGCATTACAGTAACTATTATTATTATTATTAATATTATTATTACTGGTAGTGGTATTATTGGTATCAGAAATTGGATAATTTCTATAAAAATGAATATTTTATTAAAAGAAATCAAAGTTAATTACATGTACTTTCAGAATGAATATCCAAGATAAAAATCCAATTAAAGAAAAAATAAATTGACTAAGATTCAAATGAAGGAATTGCTTGTACATAAGTATGCAAGCATTTTGGTTTAGAAAAGAATACCTTAAATACATTATTTGAATTTCATTTGAAAAAAGTTTCGCTCTTGTACTTGTTTAAAGTCAGTTTTTATTTACTAATGATGAATTGTAAATTTGCACTTGGGATAAGGATAAGCCCAATTGATTTAAAGGTTCATGGTCAAGGTCATTGGTACTGAAAGAAAACATTGTTTCTGTACAACAATACAAGTTCTCTAGGCCTCCTATCACCAAACATTCTGAATGACCTGCACTTGGAGCAAGGAAGATCCCAGACAATTAATGGGTCCAGATGATCAAAGGTCAAGCCATTGTGAGTGAAAGAACAAAAATGGTTTCTGCACAATAATTTGAGGTCTACACCACCTGCAGGTACTACTTTATAGATGGTTTGCACCTGGGCTAAGGAAGAACCCAGTGGGTTTCAGGATCAAAAGTCCAAGGGTGAGGTCACAGTGACTGACAGAAGAAAAATGGATTCTGCACAATGACATTAATTCTACATACATACCTGGACCAAACTTGGTGCATAACTTGCACTTGGTGTAAGGAAGAAACCTATATATTTTGAGGGTACAAAGGTTAAGGTCACTGTGACTGAAAGAATAAAAATGATTTCTGCACAAAAAAATTTGTTTAACATCACCTATCCCAGTGGGTTAGATGATGTCAAATAGGACTGGTATGCCTTCCTGCTTGTTGAAAGAAAAGAGGTTAATAAAGAAGGCAGATAGCCACAATGGGTGATTGGCTAGCATTCCTTACATAAGACTGAAAGGGTGCAGGTTTGAAGCCTAACATTGGATCAGTCCTGGTCAGCCAGTATGATGCTCCATGGGCAAGGCACTTTACTCCAAAATTGCCTTGACAAAGTACATAACCTACTTGTGTTGCTGTGCCATTAAATGACAGACCAGATATACCAGACCTGAAACAAACCTTGTTGATGGCTTGCACTTGAGGTTAGAAAGAAGCTTTTTATGGTGAAAAGATCAAAGTCAATATTACCATATTTACTGCATATATTTGGACATTACGTTTGTTGGGGCATAATAAATTTATTATTAAGGTAATATTTTTGTGTGTTGTATGGTCTAAAGTAAGATTTTTTTTATCTGCACCAGTTGTGCAAATTCTTACACTTTTAACCCCCTTCTTATTGACAGTCCATCCAGGAATGAAAGCCAAGTAAACCAAAGTTTCATCCATGTTAATGATCATAATGTTGGCAAAATCATCTTCTCTTCTGGCCATCACAAATTCATTGAATGATTTCACTTTTATTTTCTCCTCCAAATCTTCTGGGAAATGCTGGGTCATCAATGTCCATGCACAAAGCATTAGACTGTGTTGCTTTGAAAACTTCCATTGTTTCAGTCTGTTTTCAAAATTCCTGTGAATACTGGTGAAAAGGAACCAAAGTTGGCTTCACTATGTCGGCAGACTTGGTATTTAAAAACAAAAATCAGAACACTTAAAAGAAACCAAAGTCGTCTTCCAAAGTTGGCTTGCTTTGTAATAAAATAACCAATTAAATAACCTTTGTATTTGATATTCTGTCTGTAAGTTCAGACATTGAGTTTATTGCATCTCAGCCAGTTGTGTTTATTCACCGCCTGGGCTTCTATTTGGTTGCCATCTGTAATCATAATTGATACAAACAGGCATTGATGTTTGCAGGGTAAATAGTGTACAAAGCAATAACTTGCATTAATAATACTTTTTGTAAGCCATGCAAGTGAAAAGAATGTTGTTTGCACTCACAGTGGTTGTATTTTCAAATAATGATTTTTATTTGCGAGATACTGTCATATAATTAATCAGGATATAATGCAGTCTTAGTTATTTTGCACCATACCCAGTATCGTGTGAATGGCAGGTGCCGCAAGCAGTCGGTTGATATTTCCCTCTCTCTCTTGTTTCCTATTTAGTTGGATCCAGTTTTCAGTCTGGTAACATATTCAAACCTTGGAGTGCAACCTAACATAATTCATTTCTCTATATTCACATGAATGAACAATGTGTAGCATGTTATCTGACAAAAGCAATACACCCTGCAGTATGGATGCATACACAACATATACAGAGTTCTTGGATATATTTTTTCTTCAATAAATTGTTCATAATGAACAAAGAGGAATATATGATAACAATATAAGGTTAGTTTTTTTTCATTTTATCACTAAATAAGAGTTATGTTTATCTGTGTTATTGCAACATGCAGTGGGGGGGGTGCAAGTTCAACACAAATTTATTTCATTTCTTAAGTCTTAGGACACATGATCTGGGTGAAAAGACATTTCACCATAAGTTCTAGGACAGGAAAAAAAAATGTTGTGTCCCAGTATATACTGTAAATATGGTACTAAAACAAGAAAAATGGTTTATGCATGACGATTATAGTTATAGACCACATACCTCAACCAAAGTTTGTAGGAGACTTGCACATAATATATGGAAGAAGCCTGTTGGTTTTGGTGTCAAAAGGTCAAAGGTCCACTTTTTTGTGACTCATAGAAATATGGATTTTGCAAAATATTTTCATTTTGGAGTAAGTTCCTTAGCTGAGTTTTGCAGATAGATTGTGGTAATAAATAACCCTTTAGATCCTGATGGTATATATGGTGGTCATGGTTATGGTAAGTCTATTTAAAAAAAATGGATTCTGCACAATTTTTGTTCAGCTGCATACCTTTATCAAAGGTCCAGACCTGTTGGTCAGTAATCTGCCAAACCAACCATTTCCTACATAGAGGACTATCAAATATTTGATGGGTTTATAATGTGCCATTCATGGTGCTCTGGTCTGAACATGTTTCCTGGTGGCATCACCTGTTGGATTCAGAAAGGTAACTGAACTGAGTTGCCCATTTGAATTTTTAAAAAAAATAAAAGCACCATTTCTATTTACAGATTACTGTAATCTTTTGTTTCAAGGGAGACACCCAAATGATCAAAATATTTGTTTTTTTAGTAATTAATAAATAAACACTAAATGTACTTTTCCATTTTTTGAAATGAGGAAAATATAATTCAGGGTAAAATCTTTTGTGGTGTTGTTGGAACATTTTTATAGGGTTAATTTAGCCACTGCAAATGTCAGTAAGGTTTTGTTTAATTATTCATAAGATATGATCAGTGCAACAGGAAAATTTAGTTGCTCATTGAAGTGAAAAATCTTATCTCAGGAAAGATGTACACTGATAATTTATCACATCTTACGTTCCAACTAGAACATTAAGTGTTTCTTTACATACTTTTATAAATATTGGTCTTTGTTTTTGAGTCATCTGATCAGCGTTTAGATCAGATCATCAAAGATAATATTGTCATGTTCTGTAAGAAGAAGAATATTGCTTTTTTACAAGAATTTTGCATGTTTATTGAGATTTGCAGTCATTTGGCCAACTTTTGACTTGAAAACATTTTTTGTAGGAAGAAGAACGTAAAAAACGGGAGGAATTGGAAGCAATAATGATAGAGAATAACAGAAAGATTGAAGAAGCTCAGAGGAAACTGGCAAGTATTTTACAAACATTATATGTGGGTATACTGCACTTGAGTAAAGAACAAATCTGTCGAGTTTGGGATTAACAAGTCCAAGGTCAGGTTAACTGCCTAAAAAATACAGAATGTTGTTTTGCACAGTAACTTAATTTCTGCATCACAGAATATGACCAGATGATGGGCTGCTTGATTTAGGTGTAGGTCAAGGTCACTGACTCAAACAAGGGATATAGATTCTGTAAATAACTTAGATTTACAAGCCACACACCATCAAACTTTGGAGATGGCCTGATTTTTATGGAAAAGAAGTTAGATGCAGATTTTGTGGGTAAAGTTTGAAGTACCAAGTCACATGATCACCATGAAAGAGGAATTGCCACAATATGAAAACCCATATTTGAAAAACTTCATAAATGATTTGACCTTAGGGTGAATGAACCAGTGATTTTGGAGGTTAAAATATCATGATGAAGATGACTTTGACCTTTGATGGCATCCACATAGATGCTGCCAGGGCTCAAGAGTATGCCATTGCAAAAATGTTTACAAATTCTTGCAGTTGGAGAGCAGTGATGTGTAAGAACTCCTGCGAATTAGTTCAAAGTTGTAACTGTTGACCCTGAAAATGCTTGTCACATCATAAGATATCACCAGTGGAGGTTTCATAGCGTTTGTCGCAACAGCTGCCTCTTTTTGGATAGGGAATTTGGATACTTTGTCATGAATGGTTGTTAAACTAAATTTGATTGGCACATTTAGCTCTGGAATGAGCATTCTTTTGCAGTTTGAGTCTAGCATGACAGAAGTTTTACAAATACTTGTTTAAAATACAGGCTATTAAGAAAATCCAAATGGCCAACTCCCAACATGGTTCATCTTCAGATGTGATTTCGTTTGGTAAATACTGGTTGATGATAGTAATGATTACAACGATTTTAAATTTTTGAAGTTGATCATACTTTTGGAGTGGGGAAAGTGTCACTGGAAATGCCATTGAGTGATTTCAAACCAGAAAATGAGGTTTAATACATGTCCAGTGAACATGCTGAATGGACAGAAACAGATGGCATGCTGGTCAACCCCTTATTCAGTGGTGTTTCAAAATTAAATGTAGAGAAGTCAGAATACCAAGCCTTATTAAACTACAGGCATGTAGTTATCATTTCTTTTCACAAACAATTGAGTCCTGAGGACTTTTGTGCAACAAAATTATATAGATCACTCTCCCCCCCCCTCCCCCCCCCCCCACATGTGTTGAGATAAACTGAATAATTAAAGGATCGAAACAAATTAAAAAGTGAGGATATTTATTTGAGCAAACTACGTCTGAAAAACAGTCTGGCATTGGTGGACTTAATACCCTAGTAAAACATAATGGAATAGGTAAGGAATCTGGCATGGTAATCAGCAAAGCACTGATTCAAGAAAGTGACTTTGGCTGAGCTCATGGTAGTGAAAAATCTTATTTTGGAGCTGAGATATCCAAGAGTCAATACCTGTGAGCTTGGAAAATTGTGCATAACAATCCTAAAGAACAATTTCTCATCATGCTCAAGCTTGCCTAGCTAGGTATGCATATGCGCCTTCAGAGAGAAGACTGAAAGGGGCTTTCAACAAAGAACAGTATGCATATGCAATGAGGAACAGATTAAGCTTAGAAACAGTCAGCAGATTAATACTTATACAGCCAGAGGTGACATCTTGTAAGGATTTTGATTTTAATAGAGCTCTAACACTCTGAGCAGGAAGACAGAGATCACTATTTAAGTGTTAGGTAGATATTGAACTAGGGAAGTTTGCCACCACCACCACCTTTTAAATACTCTTCCCTTACTTGGATGACATGGTGGAAGCTCCCCTTTTCAGATAAAATCCTGACAGCACCTCAGCATTCAGAGATGAGCATGCTTTGTTGGGGCCTGCATTCCAATATATTCAAACAAATCTTAAATGAGCAGATGGTTTATGTATTTTGCAGATGAATTCATGAAAATTACAAGCTAAAGTTAACCCCAATTACCAAAGTTGTTTATTATTATGTATGTCATCACAGCAGACTCAAACAAGTTCATTGATGAACCGGCTGATATAGTCCCCCACTCCATTTAAAGATGGATGGTGACCATCCATTTTTCTGTTCCCTGCAGATTTGTGTCCTAAGCCTTTTGGCTTGGAGGACAAGAAAATCCTATCTCTATAATATATTGATGTAGGTGATGCATTTTTTCATCTTTTATCGGGGCTGGATTAGAGAGGTGGCAGAACTTAATTCCCAGTGCTAACATGATTGGATACATATGACCAAAATATAATTTACACAACAAATTTCCTTTCTTAGTAAAAGAAGCATCTGTTTGATTATCTTTGCACATATGAAATTTTGTTTCCAAAAGTATTAGAATCTCATTCTGAAAAAAGGCTTATTATGCAGATTTTTTTGATAAACATACCCACAATAGGTATGCAGACAGATAATGCCTGAGTGCAGAATTTTCAAGAACAAAATTTTCTCTTCAAAACATCCCTAGTATTTTGATAATAATGAAGTATGGAGGAATTTATTACATCAAAATAAAAATGAAAATGTTGGATAATGCCAATTTCCGTGCTTTTGCCAAACTTCTGAATGATTTCCTTTAAATGTGGATTTATGCATTAAATTCTGATTAACTGAGTTTTTGTCAAATCTGTGTGGTAACTCCAAAGATATTTGAAGATATTTGCAGATTTGCCCATTTCAGGCAGTTTATTGTGAATTCAGTCTGATTTGAATATGGCTGTTCTTATGGCATTGTGTCCATTCTCATTTACCAAATATAGTTTCTGTTAATAATAATAGTAACAAACTTTATAATGTTATTAAAAGTACATTGAAACTCCCCAAAACTGAAATCTGAGTATACTGGAATCCCCTCGAGACCAAATTTTACTTTTTAGTCCCAAGTTTTTCCTTTAATGTCATCATTTTTTTCTTTTGGAAACCGAAACCCCTTAACTCCAAATACTCAAACAAATTTCAGTCCAAAATTTCAATTTTATGCTTAAAAAACCCCACCATAAAACCAAAACTCAGTTCAAACATGGAAATATGTTTTACCTGCTAAACTCCTGATATGCTGAAACAGATTAATTACAATTAGCAAGTTTTGTCATGAGGTGATCTGTGAGACAAAGACCCAGAAAATGTCCCAAGGATGCTTGTGGTTAAAACAAGGCTTGAAATGTAGGCCACCACAGGTTAGGACCAACAATCTGAAGTCTTTGAATCATACAAAAGAGCCCTCTTTTTATATAAATTATTAATAACTAAATGCTTGTAGGTAAGCCGTTTGAGAAAAACTGTGTTTATCTGCTTATTATCTGATTTTGATGGATGCTATTTATGTGTAACATTGTATGCTTGTTTTTTTTTAAAATTAAATATTAGGATTTTATTAACCACGCATGTTGCCTGTTTTTTGATGCTTAATGACGAAGACCAGTAAAGAAGTATTGTAAAAGTCAGATCCACTTGATGACTTACCATGAAGTTTTAGATCTTAAACAGATTATGAGCATTATTTTTTCTGTGCCACAAGAAATGAAGTCATTTAATAGGTGCTACAGATGTGTTGTTACTGAAACTTGTCCATTGCGATCATGAGTTGTGTATCACAGCCCAACAGATTTGTCTGCAAATAGAATTTGCTCTGGCCCTATCATTCACTGTTTGCACTGTGCCTTTTAATGCATCAATTGTGCCCACGTTACAGGCAAGGAAAACATTGAACCTACAATGACTGTCCTATATGTTAGAAAATAAGTAACTTACTTTGTTACGATTTGAGAAATTTATTGTATTATCATAAGATATTTCTTCCCATTAATTGTCAGGATTCCTTTTCTGTTTTTTTAGCTCAGCTAGCAGTAAAGCCAAATAGCTCATGGTTCTTTACCCATCATTTGTTAAAAATTGATATTTTGTCGTTCTTATGTAGTGCTGGTTAATTTAAACATGATCTACAAAGAGCATTCTAGCATCAGTGTCTTTCAGATTTGTTTAGTTGATGCCTGTCTATCTATCTATCTATCTATCTATCTATCTATCTATCTATCTATCTATCTAAACCTTTAAGAGCAACATCTCAAAAACTTGCATCAGAATTGTAACAAAATTTAACAGAAAGCATACTGGCATGTTGATTATTCAAATAAAAATGATCCAGTTTTACTAAAAATTGAAAACCTTTAGATCACTTTCCATCAAAAATTGTTCAATAAAATTTAGCCAGATTTTTACAGAATCATTTTAGCATATAGGCCTTATAAACGATGCCATTCCACCGTCTAATATGGCCACCATTATTATACATAGAAAAACCTTTAAATGTTTTTTCTTTAATATTAAATGTTAAATACAATAAGAAATGTTACAGCTGTATAGTATGTCCAGGTTAAGGTATGAAATTGACCCCTGCCAGTGTTGGGTATACAGTGTCAGGTTTTCTCCCATCTGTTTTTTTATGTGTTGACAAACTGAGTGAAAAAAACAGAATCAGTGAGGGGTGCCATAAAACTCACTGCAGCTGCAATAAAATATTGTGATTGATTTCCACTAGATTGGGTCCATGTCCAAGTCCACCAGATTGAGTGGGCAAGCTGTAAAGCATGATGCATGTACTGTAGATGGAACTGTAAATTAGGTGTGAAGATTACCATAGGAAATCTGTTTCTGTAGTTTGTTTAGTAGCACATGACTTATAATCACTTGTTTGAGAATATATTCAGAAAATAAATAATCTTGTACTCATTTGACTTTTGAATTTCAAGAAAAAGAATACAAGTTGTTAAAAGAATGAAAGAACTTTCATTATGTCATTTAATCAAATAAATATTAGCATTTTGAGATCTGCTTTTAACATGGGCAAATGGGAAGTATCTCCTTTGAGGTGTGATTGGAAAAAAAGCCCAAGATGTCATATTTAAAATTGAACATTCAAGTTCTATAAAATCAAATTTTGGAAGGGTGTACAAAGGGGAAATTTTTTAACAGAACAAACTGAACATTTTGGTTCAAGCATTTTGCAACCAAAGAATGCAATTTAGAATGTCAAGCTTTTAGAATTAAAAAATAAATAAAGCTCAACTCAATACATGTTTAATTAATTAGAAGATAAAAATAATATAAATTAAATAGAACATAGCACAGTTTTAAATAGGTACTTTATTGATCTGGACAATTGGGAGGGCTGCTGGAAAGGGCAGAGGGGAGGGCATTGTGGGCAAAGGTGGAAGGAGCACTCCCTTACTTATGTCTAGTTCTGATATTGAGTGCCAAGATAAAAAAACTGCTGTATAAAGATTTAATTTTAGAGGTTGGCTTTATAAGGCACAAAATAGTTACAAAGGACAATGTCTGAATCATACACTGCTCAGAAGTAATTTAAGGAACAAAGCAGGTACATTTGTCTTTCATTTGCAAAGTACTTTTATGGATTAAAGAGGAGGTTAAGACATGCATTGGTGATATGAATAATCTGGCATATTATATGTTTTGCCCATTGGGAGTCCTCAATTTATTATGAGAAAATAATAACTTGGATTAATGTCATCATTACTGATATGTGGAATAAACCTCTTTAAACGATTTCAATCATGGTGAACCTAATGAGGAAGAATATCGTAATTGGATCTTCAGTGGAATAGGGAATGTGCATATCTGAAATTGTGTCGTCCAAACAATTTATACAGCATAATTGACTCAAAAATAGGCATATGAAATTTTGTGTCATTGTCTTATCAACTTGCCCCTTCGTTGAAAGATTGACAGAAAGGTACATAATTGAATATGTTTTTAAAAAGCATTTAATTAAGCTAAAAAAAAGTTAAAAATTTATATTTAGTGTCAGCAGGCTTACATAGGTAAAAAAATATTTGCAAATTCTTGAAGTAAAAGTTGGATATACAGTACTTTATAATAATATAAAATGAAGCCAGATAATAGGTGGATATCTTGTTTTATTTATAGCCAACTATTTATATGGTTACCTAGTTGTTAGTTGCCTTTAGGCACCTGTGACAAAGAGGCAAAAATTACATTTGAGTATTTTCCCTTTTCCACTAAAATTTAGATTCATTGACCAAATTCTTTGATGCATGCTGCAGAAATAAATATCTTGATTGCACAGGCAAGACTAACATCTTTCTTTTTTTCTCAAGCTTTCCAGATTGGATTGTTTAAAATTACTTCTATGTATTACTTTCTGTAAATTTAAATTTACAGAAATTTTATGTAAAGCAATATCATGAAGCTGAAAGTTGTATAATAAAATGTCATATACCTCACTTTATTTTGATCTCAATCAAGCATGATGATTATTTTTGTTGTTAAAAAAAAGTTATTCAAAGACCAATATCAAATTAATTATCTGTGCCCCTTGTTGTTGAAAAATGACAATTTTAGCCTCATTTTATCCTCTATGAATTTCATTGATCCTACCATCGTATTATCAAAACCAAATCCATCAGATGTATTCTTAGGGACATTACCAAAAATTTGCTGCTGATTTAAACAAAAGTTTTAGCACATATTTAAAAAACTGGGATCAAAGAAATCCAAGTGAACATGCAATTATCTATATGTAATGATTTTATTGGATTTAGGAAATGCTAGATTGATCTCTGAGGGACTCAAAACTACTGTGCATCAGCTTTCTTGGTAAATTCAACAGATTATAAAGTATATAGTAAACCCCCTATTTATATGTATAGCCTTCCCAAGAACTCGTCCTTATGTAGAATTTGTACGACTCAAATCCATCCATCAGTAGGGAGCCAAAACTTCATCCTGGTCAAACACATACAAAATGGCAGTTCCTGCTTCGGAACCTGTGCCTCACGTTCACATATATATGTGAATGATATACGTCTTGAGTGTATTTTTCTGCTTGATAGTAATTAACATAGATGTGATGCATTGGTAAGTCAGATACACATAAATCATGAGTTTACTTTATAATTTAAAAAATAAAGATTTAAAAGTTTTAAAACACATTCTTTAAATGACAAATCATCACTGTCGCACATACAGCCTCATTGTGCAGTAGAGGATTAAACAATTTTATCTCAAAATGCTGCTCATCAGAATTTGACCATCTTTATTAGAATATATCTGGCATAAAGGCCTTTCTTGGACTGAAACATCTTCGCTAGCCAAGGTTCTGATAACCGTATCTACACCTTGGCATATCAAGTAGATATTTCTGTGCTTCAGGTCTGAATTGCATTGGATGCGGTATCAAGCCACCGCATCCAATCAAAATTAAGTTATTCAGATTTGAACACTGTGCCTACGTGATCAAGAAAAAGGAGAGCGCACAACTTGAATGGCCTGATAAATAAGCACTCTTCCAGTGCCAGTCCATGTTTGCACAAATACCTTTCACCCAAATAGACCTGTATTGGCTTGCTCTGGTACAGTGTCATACTTTTGATGTTAAACTTCCCAAGTATACTTTTTAGGTCAGTTTCCACCACCATTTTCGGCCGATGTACAATGCACCATGCTATTGATTAGTTGGAATTACATACTAAGGGAGGCAACACATGAAATCCAATAGATGTCGCTAGGACAAAGCACCGATATAGCTGTTAAATCCGCCAAGCTGTAGATAGGGTTATCGGAAGCATGGCTAGTGAAGATGGGATTGAACAAATTACATACACTGTCATCAGGGACAAATGAAATTTATCATAGGGTTCTCAAAAATTTCCAAGTGGCTTGTCTGGGATTCATTAGATTTTATTGATGTGAAAAGTTGGGCAGTTAACATATCTGAATGGTTCATGACAGGTATGTAAATAATTCTCCAACACTCAGAGCAACATGTAAGTATGTGCAGACAATTAGTGCTTTCCAGGCTACAGTGACAAACACAAGGTGCTGACTCTGTTATGAATCTCTGTTCATCACATGTTCATAAACATTAAAGAGGTCACTTGGCTCTGCAGATAGGCTGTCACTGTTACCTTGTACAGGTAAAACCTGTTGTAATGCAATTCGTTATAATGCAATGGCAGCATGGCTCCCATTTTTTAGTTTAAGGTGACCTCACTTTTTAACATCCTAAATACATGCTCTCAGAAAAGCCAATTATTCATATCCCTGGCAGATCTTTAATCCCAGCACTGCGTTTAATGTTGCCTTAACTTCACCGTGCACCTTCCGCCATATTGGCATGTATAAAATTCAAAACTGAAGTATATTCGATGTCTGATGAAATTCGGCAAACAAAACAAACAGTATATGATCAAAAGGTTAGTTAAAACTGATGACATTGAAATTCAATGCACATTTTCTATGGGGAAGAGTTTTGAAAAATTTGTTAATGCAATCCCGCTTATATTGCAATGTTATTCTTTGGACCCCAAGCATCACATTATAACGGGTTTTACATGAATAACCAGTAAAAGTAAGCACTGATTCTGACAATGAATAGACCTCAACTGATGACTCTGATAATACTGTTTTAATAATACTATATGCGAGTATTGAAAAGCAGTGGAGACTGGAGAAGGTACTAAATGTGAACATCAAAAAGGCCTCTTTTGACCATATGGAAATTTGCTTAACATTTAAAGATGATATAATAGCAACGTCTTGTTGGAGATAGAAAAGTTGTTGATCCCAGGTAGGTAGGAAAGTTGTTGTAGATTTTCTTTTTATGGTGGATCACTGGTGATTGAATTTTAATGACTTTTATATAAAAGTAAAACTTCTAAAAAATGTGTCCAGCTTAGATTTAACATGCTTAAAATTGACAGCCATATTGTAATTATTTTCCATTATTTCAGGCTGAGGAGCAATTGAAACTTGTGGAAGAACAACGAAAAATGCTAGAGGCCAAACAAAGACTAGAAGAGGAAGACAGACTCAGGAAACAGCAAGAACAAGAAGTGATTCTAAATAAGAAAAATGCTCGTCCAAAATTGTCATTTAGCCTTGGCAAATGATACCACCTAATTGAGGGTCATCAGTCTGACTTCTAAAAGGCTTCTGTTGTGATTATGTGGAGAATTTTCATCAAGTATATGAGGAAGGAGGCATTCTCATCAGGGCAACATTTGCAGTACAGAACAGCTGGATGGATGATTGGAATTTTAGCATGTATGTGTGTGCATGGAATGGGGGGTATGCTTACAGGGATAAGTCTGCATAAATTTTATGCCATTCTCCTTAAATATTCTATATTAGAAGAAAAGAGCAGGATCATGATTCAGGTAATGAGGTTTAGCTGCCTTGTGTTTTATGTAGTTTAGCATTTTTCCTCATGGCTGCTTGACATTTTATATGCCCAATGAAGGAAAAAGATGCATTGATTTACCTTTGCAATAGTTCTGGCCTGACAGGTTATTTGGTGTAAAATTCATACAACTAAATAGAGGAGTATTAGCATGATCTAGAGTGAATATTTGCACAGGTTAAAATAAGCCTATGGCCCCTTCTGTTGGATCAAAGAAGAATGTATGTTTCTTTTTTGGTCAGATATATCAAGGTAGGCAATCTTGACCATTCCTTTCCTGCCTTGTCAAAAATGTATACTTGCTCTAATAATTTTACTCTTGCACTAGTTTTCTGTGAAGGATGAGATACATTTTTGAGGACATAAAAAATAGGACAATTCATGGAAGGCCTGACATTGCAGTGAAAACGGTAGAGACTATTGTTTTTAGCTCACTTGGCCATACAGATGATGATCTTCCCTCAGGTATGATCACTGTTACAAATAAAAAATTAACTTTAAAATGAATGACTTCTCAAGAAAACACTCGAAATAACCAAATTTGACAGAAAACATCAAAGATCAAAGTATTTAAGTTTTTACAGATTATGCCAATATGCCATCAAGCATAGTTGCTGTTACCAAAAGTCAAAAAACCTATAAATTACTTCTTATAAACCATATTTTTCACCATTTTACCAGATGTAACAGAAAATCTTCAGCATAAAGGGCTTCAGATATTCAGAAATCATGCCTGGCATGAAGGTTGTTTTTGTTTTGGCAAATTATGTTGAGACCATCATGAAATATAGTCACTGTTACCATAAATAAAGAACCTTTAAATTACTCCTCAAAATAGTCCCAACAGAGTTTGACCAAATTTGACAGGAAGCATCTAGCAGATGATTCTTATACATGATCAGATATAACTGCAGCTACTAAAAATAGCAAAAACTTTGCATCCTAGTATAAAATGTCTTTTGAATTTATTAAAATAACTATCCTCTACTATCATATATGGTCACTTTTGCCATTTAAAAAATGTTTCCTTTAAAACAAAATATGCTATTTATAATTTGACCAAACATGACAGAAACCATTCTGGCATAAATGACTTTAAAATGTGTCTAAATGATGCCAGTCTGCATTTAAATATGGCCACAAAAAATAGATAGCATGTATGTACAGGATTTAATGGCACATCGGCACATTATTGGCTGTTAAAAGGTAAATGTTCTTAAGCTGGAAAGATAAAAAAGAAATTACAAAAAAAACGGGGCCCCGAGTGGCCGAGTGGTCTAAAACGCTGATCGTTACGGATCACTGCCATCTCACCTCTGTCTGCGTGAGTTCGAGTCCAGGCTCGGCTAACGTGGGTACGTGAGAAAGCCTGCCAGTAGCTTCTCGTGGGTCGGTGGTTCTTCCCGGGGTTTTCCAGGGTTCTTCCTCCACCATTAATACTGGCCGCCATGTATAGCCTATCTTGTGCTGAAAAATGGCGTTAAACCCTATAACAACAACAACAACAACAACAACAAAAAAAACTTGTAAGACATCCTCCCAAATGAACATAAACAGGTCTTGCAAAATTAAGGTAAAGATCTTGACATTTTTAAAAGTTATATAAAACAAAGATAATGGTTAAAAAATATAGTCTTTAAATAAAGGGTTTTAAGATTTGTACTTAAAAAAATTTTGGAGAAGAGCATACATCACCATTCCAAACATAGATTATAGTTTAAAATCTTACTGTTCACAAACTGACTGGATTCAGCTATGTAACTGATGTGGTATTGGTGTTCAAAGCTTGAAGGTTAAGGTTATTATTTGCAAACATAAACACACCAACCAGTTTTTAAAAAATTTGTGTTTGTGCTTTCAGTCCGTTGTTTAAAAAGTAGCTTATCATTTGGATTAGTAACTTGAAGATCCAAGTCACTGCAACTCAAAGTAAATTTTGCTTTTGCATTTCCAGTGTTGCACCTTGAGCACAGGATCACAGGTTTTGAGTTTTTTGCCTGATGTCCCACAAATCATGACATTATTTCATTGTGAAAACAAAATTGAAAGATATTCCCGCCACTTTACTTTAATTCACATCCATCTGCATTTGTGTTGATGATGGCAATGGCCAGAGTTACCAAAGGCAATAAAAACTGTAAGATAGCAATTAATATTCATTGTATACAGCATATCTGGCAATTACATCAGCTTAGGTTTGCAATAATTTCCAGACTTTAAAGTTATTGGTAGTGTAATATATTTTAAAAGCACACCTGTGCTGATGATACAGGTAATTTCGTGGTTGAATTAGTTACAGAAGGGATCAGATTTATGTGAAAACACAATTAGTAATTTAATCAATGGATTCTTGATTTAAAAAGAAAATTAATTCCAGAGATAACGGGTAATTTTTGTAATGTCAAATGCTAGTAAATAATGATAGAATGGTCAAGTTAAATGGGAGCAAAATCTGGACAAGATAACTCCCAGCTGAAGCTCATTTCAGATGAATTGGATATTCAGAGATGTGAATATTTTCATGTGCAACTTGATCACTTTATAAAATATTTATTGCAGTAATGTTATTGTCCAAGAAAGTATAGATTATACTACAGTGTAGTTAATGTGGGAGAACTATCAAAAGCTATTGAGATCATCTCTTGTTTTTTTCACCACTAGTGCATCAAGTACTATACACTATTTTTCTTGGTCACCTTTAAATGTGTCCCCCAGATTTTAGGAGGGAGGACAGTGTCTCCTGCCCTTGGGATCCTTGGTGCAAGCCTGCATTTAATTCCACACAATCACTTAAGTTCTTGTGATTTTAAAAAAATTTCCTTTGCATTGTAGTTTCCCTGTCAGTAAAGGGACTGATGCATATTGTTGTTCGTACCTTGAAAGTCAAGATGACTGTTCCCAAAGATATCAAATGTTACTCTAGGACACTAGTTGGTTTCATCAGACTGGTATATTGGTGCCTTTCAGTCCAGCCTGGAAGTTTATTGATCTGCAGTCATTAGGTTGTGAAGGCTGAGCTAAAGTTTGGAGCAAGCACATAAGAGGGATATCTGTACAAATCCATTCTTGACAGGGAATCATTTTGTGCTTGCAGCACTCTAGTACTTCTTAAAATAATTTCCAGATTGTATGGAAAATCTGACTATTTTAGATTGAAGAAAAGAAAAACCAGAAAGATGTTACTAATTGAGAGATAACTTTAGCCTGAAACAATTTTGCCAAATTCATTCCATAAATAATTATTTAGGGTTTAGAATGAAAATGTGATGGAGGTAAGTATGTTACATGAGGTAAAGCAGCAAAGTTTTGTATTTTTGCCTATCTGTCATGAATTGAAGACATTCACAGAGCCAGTTGATTTGCTGTTTTATGGAATAACAAATCAGGTGGGTTATTTCGAGTGGAGGTAATTGGAGTGACTTGACCAAGCATGTGCCATGGTAGCCAGCCTTGATAGGATTTGAAGCCACATTTTAGGGGTCTGTCATGTTAACCACTAAGTCACTCTGCCTCCTTGTGGAGTAGAAAATTAAAACATTTTAAAATAAAATGTTTGTACAAATAAATTTCCATATTTCAGATGACAATTTTTTATTAGATAAGGGTTAAATATGGATTATAGCTGCTTACACAAAAATTATCAGTGTATGGAAGTCAAGTTATACAAGTTTTCTTATGGATTTTGGATCAGAATTAGGTTTACATAAATGATTAAATTCAGTTAGTAAATGAGCATATTCTTTAGTTAATTAGACAAGACTTGTTTCAGTTTTATTTGTATAGGTTTTATTTTCAGAAGGATTTTTTTTTTATGATAGCCAACTTTTTTATGTTCTGACTTAAAGCAGTGAATTATGAAATAACCTAGGATATCATTTCAAGGCAATAGCATTTTTTTTTTTATTATTATTATTTTTTTTTTTAAACAATTTAAAAGTCGATTTAGAAGTGAATAGGGTATTATTGGTGAATGGCTTATACTGTTTCATGCATTGAGGTATTTTCACTGTTTACAAGTGCTATTAAGGTCATACAGCTTGCTATTATTACAAAAATAGGTGTATAAGCTTGTTGTCGAGGTTTTGCAGTCTTTTATACCCAGTTAAATCTAGATGAAACAAAAGACAATTTTTTCTGTTTTCAATTTCATTACTGAGAGATGGTCACTATTTCTGTGGGGTTTTTTAAAACTATGGGTTCTTGTAGCTTTTAGCTACAGATTGTTAAAATTGAGGAAAGTCCTTTGCTTATGAATTTCTTGTGCAAAAGTTGACTTTAAATTAAGTAAATGGAATGATTAATAAGCTGTTTTAGAAGTATAACATGAGAATTCTTTACTGAAAGGACTTTTGTTTACCATAGTAATTAAGCAAACTCTCATTGGGTTGCATAAATGGATTTAATTCTGGCATTAGGGTGCACAGATTGCATACCAAGTTTTCATTTATAAAGTGATGACACTTTATCACAAATTATCATACCGCCTAATTAATGTTGTTGGTTTATAGACATCACAGATTTGTATGTTGTTTACATGCTCAAAAAACTACTTTACCTCTGAAATTTCACTCTCCCTACAGCAAGAGACAGGTAATGAGAGGCAGTCTGTATTTCATATACCCTTGCTTTGAGAAGGAGGTAGTATATAGGGTTGATTTGCGTGCCCCTTCCCCCTTTTTCTGAACTTTTTTCCTGCATACTGTATCAGTTGACGTCAACTTTCACTGTGGTGCCACTTGGGATGAACCTGTTACACCACAACTGGGGCAGAACTGAAAATTTAGTTTTTTGACTCATTGGTCCAGGACTGATCCTGTGGCTAAGTCTGAATATTTACTACAATGCATTAACATAAATGAAAGACAGGAAAAATAAAAGTAATGCAAACTCAATATTCAGACTACTTTATTGCTTGTTTAATCATATTACTAACCTAGACGTATAATTTTCAGATCAAATGATCATGCCATTTATTGGTGGATCCTCTTTGAATCTCATTGCTGTAGTGCACTAGAACTTCAAGTCTGAAAGTTCTCAATATCAGACAAAAATATCGGACACCCAAATAAAATAGAATACATTTGCCATTCAGAGCTTGTTCATTGAAACCAGCGTGATTGCCCAAGTTTCCTCTAACCATTTCCCCCCCATTTTAGATATTTTGAAATTGTTGTGACCAGCTCAGACTACATGGCAGGTTGCTCAACCTCAGATGAACTTTGCATTGGCACCCTCAAGTGTATGTGGCAGATGCCATGTTTTCTCAGAAGAAAGCAGTCAGTGTGCAGTAGTCTCAGGACAGAAATGAACTAGCATAACATTGTGAATAACTGGTTGTACACTCAACTTTGTAAATGCTCAGGCAATCAGGTTATTGATGATTGAGAGGAGTGCTCTTAACAATCATCTATCTGGTGCAAAATAATATGCTGTCAGCATGTATCACGTGATATTAATGGGTTGGTTATAAAATTGGGCATGCCTTTGAATAAGGCATTTGAGCAGTTGGCTGACTTTGGGTATGCCATATATGATAAACAAGACATAAACAACTGCTTTTCATCATACTTGATGCATGGCCAAATGTTTTTCCAGTGATTCTGAAAAGTCCAGATACCCCTGTACATTTATTGCATCATATTTTGCTTCCTTTTCTGTCCTGGGACATTTGAATCCCTTCAGTGCAACACGTCTTGTAGCAGACACATTCTTTGTTGTTGTTTCTTGAACATGTGATAAACCAATACTATTGATGCTTAGTTTAACTATGATCGAGAACAAGCATTTGATTGATGAAGATCAAGCTTAGACTGGTGATAGGGTATAGCATGCTAAATTTGCAGATATTTAGCAATATTTTACACCGCTAGTCTCTCTCTATCAAGCAACTTCCATATGTAAGAAATTTTAAAGGTCCAGCAGGACATAACTGGTCTACATCTAAAATGGATTGGTCTCGAACCAGTGGAATATTCAGTCTCAGCCAGGTCACTGTGACCTACTTCTGGAAATGATTATAGAGTACAGATTCCTTCACAGTTTTACCATATTTACCTCAAATATGTACTGTGTGTGCGTATCTTAGATGAACATGTGTTGTACCTGAAAATGCTTTGCTGTGACCTACTTTTCAAGATTTTGTGAAAATGCTTAAAAACTCTATCCAGGCTCTTAATTCCAATGTCATGTGACTTATTCACATTGAACTTGTATTGAGGATATCAAAACTTTCTTCATACAAGCTTCAGTGTTAATATTACTCTTCAGAGGAGCAAAAATGTTTGGAAGAAGAAAAAACTCGACACACATCTTGGAAATATCTTATGATTGCAAAACTCGGACAGAATTCTCTCAGAACATATTTGGGAGCTTTCTTTTCTTGCTTGCTACTTGATTGTAAGCAAGTTCGACCAAATTTCCTGTAAATTGGAATCTTCCTAGGTGATGTCTATAAGGTATTTAGGAATACAACTATTTGCTAGAGAATTTTGTGAAGAGAAAATGAGAATTAAGGAAAGTTTTTATGCGTGTGTGTATAAGTGTGTTAGATGAGCAGAATATTTAACAGGTTTGTGAAAACAAATGGATAATAAACATTTTCATAACAGCTTAGAGGGGTTTTTTTCCCAGTATTTTCACCATAGTTTAGTGCGAAGGTATCTTAACACCAAATTGCTTATCAGTTCTACTGTTCATAGACAAAAGAGTACAAGTCATGGCCTGTCATACATCCATTTTTGCAAAAGTTTTTTATTGCATCTCTACCTAACTGCTGGGAGTATTGCCATCAAACTGTACCCATTCATTATCCCAAGGTCATTTGGTGTGAAATGAAAATGGTGTCCCCACAGACATGCAACATGGCCACCATAATTGTCATCTTGAAAATTTTTCTGTCAGTACTTCTACTGGATGGTCTGTAATATTGACGTTGGATTTTCCATGAGACTTGTGGTGTCATATTGGCCGTTGTGGCAGCAATGTGGGGGCCATCTTGAAAGTGTTGGTTTTGTTGCTTCTCCAGAACAGATGGTTATCAGCATGGTGTCTAATTAGTCCTGAAGGCAGTTGGTACGTTCTGACATACAATATGCCTGCAATTACAGCAAACTTGAAAATCTTGTCACTACTCCTGAATGGATTGTCTTGTTGATATGGGGTTTTCACAAAAGGTCTTCTTTTGATGTCTAGTTGGTCCTAAATGAAAGTGGTGCCCCTTGGACATCAGTATGGCCATCATTATGATCATCTTGAAAATCTTGTCACTTCTTCAGAAGGGATGGTCATATCTACATGAGGTTTTCACTAAGACTTCTTTGATATCTAGTTGGCTGTGGCATCCAGTGTGGCCATCTTCATCATATGAATTTGTCTTTGTGACAAGTGTATGTTGAGCCAGAACAGGTAGACGTTGCACTGACTATGGAAAGACTTGTGTACATGAAGCCCAGTGTAGGTGTGCAGCAGGCATGTGGTCATAGTTGATTGCAAATATATCTCTGATGTTCTAACTGTTTTACATGGTTTTTTTTTTTTAAATGGAAGTCTTTTTGGAGGAAACCTGCTCAAAGAAACTTGTGACATTTCAACCAACAGAAGGTGTACAGTTCTCATTTGAAGGCATGTAGCATTAATATACCAATATACCACTGGCCAGATGAATAGCAGATATCAATTTTGATCCCAAGTCAGCTATTACAATAGGCTTCCATTAATATAAGCACAACTATTACAGTATTGTAGTCCACACTTATTATAAAAATCAGTCAGGATAAGCGTGACTATTACAAGAAATTAATATATCAGAGTGAAATCAACCCTTACACCCAGTAGAGTAACGTCAACCACTGCAGTAAGGTTTACGTCGGTCTAAGGACAACTATTTCAGTATGGCGATTGTAGTGAGATCTGTTATTATAATAACATCGAGAAAATGTCAGCCATCAAAGTCAATATTGTCACCTATTACAAATAGGTTTTCATCATTATATGGAAAGCTTTTACAACAGTGTCATGCATCCAGATAAGATGAACCATAAAAATAACATTTGTCAAAGTAAAAAAAACAATTACTGTAAGATATTACAGATGACAAGACATGCATCAGAAAGCAAATGATGTTACAATTGGTCATCATTAGAGTGTACATTTCCAAGGAGGTCATCCTGCAGAGTAACAACAACAATTATAAAGTTTCCACAGGGGATAAATTGGTTGTCTACACATGTGCAACAACCAATTTTGTATTCAGCCTACTTAACTGTAATGTTCTAAAGTGGGAGGGACTAACAAATTTTCTTTTTTTTTGTAGCAGTGGTGTAAACTACACTGCATAACCATGGTATTTGTCCTACAGTATGTGACATTGACCCGGATATATTTTTATAGGGAAGTGTCCAAGTCTAACTATCTGAATAAGCAGTGCTGTGACATTTATTCCCCAGTCAGTAGACCCTGCAGCTAGAGACCAAATTTGCAAGAATACGTCAGATATTTGGCAGCCCATGTTGACCCTTTTGCACAGATTAAAGTCTCATTTCTATTACTCGTGTTATACTTATTACAGTGTCTTTTTCCTTGCGGAATTATATTCAAGCACAATCATGTAATTGAGTTTTTCAAACTCTCTTTCTCTCCATTTCATTGGAATAAAGAGCATGATAGCCAAGAAATACCAAAGTCAGTTGACATGTTACTTTTGTTTAATGACACAAATATGGCTCATCACATTTGGCCAGATATTCTCAGATATTTTTATTTCATTACATAAAATGTACCGTAAGTTACCTGACTTGAGCATTCTTCAGCTAACATCAGTCTTCAAACCAAACTAAAATACATATCCATTGAAAATAATGCGGGCTATCAAATTCTTCTGTGGGCTATCAGTTTCCCTTTTGGTGGCAAATTGGACTACGAAACATGTTAGTAATTTGTCCACCCATGTTCCATGAGTACAAGCACAAGCATTACTATAAGGTCCTAAGATCTGAGTGAGGCCAACCATTTTAATAAAGGTTCCATTTGTTTCTAAAGAACTATTAGAATAAGTTGATATCTTTTATGTATCGCTCTGTCATTATTTTCTATTATATTTACTTGACCATCCATTCCCTGATGGAATAGTTGTGAGCATTCAGATGCAGGAGGTCACGGGTTCGAACCCCGGCCGAGTCATACCAGAGACTTATAAAAATGGTACAGCTGCCTCGCTAGGCACTCAGCATTAAGAGGTTAGTGTTGGGACTGGTCCACCTGGTGTCAGGATAATGTGACTGAGTGGGAGATGATGCTATATGACTGCAGCATGATGCCCCAGTGCTAGACATCACTATAAACTGCCATACTGCAGACATCGTAGCAATATGACTGAAAATTTTTTAAAGCCATGTTAAAAATCCAAATCACACACAACACACATGGTTGTGAGCAGCATAATAAACGTGGTGAACATAGCAGGACATGCATACATCAGAGTAAGATCTGCGTTTGTAATGTCATCCACCAGAAAAGGTTTTCTTTCGCAAAAAGGACAACCATCGCTGTAAAATAATTAGAATATTGTCCCTCACAGAGAGGTGAATAAGTGTAGCTAGGTCATACATCAGAAAAAGGAGAACCATTACAGCAATGCAAGGTTTCAACAGTATAAGAATGTCTCATACACAAACATCGTCCATCAGAGTAAGGTCAACAATTACTGTAAGATAATGTGGACATGACGAGACATACATAAATGTGTATCAGAGCAAGTTCTACAGCTAAAATGCCATCCGTCAGAACGCGGTCAGTATTTACAATAAGTCCACCCATTAGAGTAAACTCAATATTAACATTAAAGTGATCCTCTAAAATATAAATTTATTTCCCCAAAATACGAAATGAAGTAAGTTATAAAATAACTTTGTGGTTAATGAATTCCTGAAATCCTAAAATTTCTATCAACTCCAAGAGATCCAGTTAATCTGAATATGTTCCAAAGGTATTCCAAATGAAAAGTCTTATGTACCAGCATTTAAGAAGACTCGCTGTTGTTTCTCCTACTGCTCTCGACGAACCTCGTCAATACGTCTCCAGGGAGTCCAACATATCCCTATGTTCAAACTTTCAAAGAGCGATCCATGTCGAAATCAATTTAGGCGTGAAATGTGGGGTCCACATACGGACTGAAGAGGAAACTTCCTATGGGGTTTCTGATAACGACCAAACATTGAGCCCCATATTTGTTTCTGAGGTGTTGAAATCAAAATCATCGGTTATTACAAAATATTGAAAGAACCGATTGTTTTCAGACCAGGTACCCATATGTTGCCCCTTATTTCGCTGATTCATCTCGACGAAAGCCGTTAAGATCTCGTTCGTGGATCGACCTTATCCCCAGAGATAAAATTTCAAAAAGAGTCAATCTCAAAGAGATGATGTTGTGGCCCATGTATATGCCTATGGTTTCATCCTCTTACAACATGCGCTTTACTTCCTCGTATATATTTAGCCCTAATTTCCCCAAATCGGCTTGACGATTTTTTTAAAAATCACTACTGTACTTATGGAACAGCTGTCTAACAAAGAACCGTGAAGCAGGATGAACATTCTCCAAGAAAGGGTTGACAAATCGCAAATTTTTACTAAAATCTGATAAAAGACGGTAATCCTTGAATAATGTCTGTATCCATAAATACTCACCAGTTTCTCAGATTGCTCTCGACGAACTCCGTCAATACATTTGTGAGTGAAATGTATCTCTACGTTCACAAATTCAAAAGAACTCTCCATGTCAAAAGCATTTTAGGAGTGAACTGTAGGGTCCATATATCGATTGAAGAAGTAATCTTCTAGTTGGCTTTATTATACATACCATATATACGGTTCCCAATTTCTCGAAATGGGCTAGACAAATTTTACATTAACTTTGTCCACAATTGGAACGGATCCCTAACTAGAGACTTACAAACAGGAGTTGAAATTCAAATTTTCTAATTAGGGTTCAGTGAATACAAATTATTTATACAATCGATCGACATTATAGGTGTTTTTCATACCCGGTACCAATAGATTGCGGCCATAATCGCTGATTCTTAACGATGAAACGCTTAAGGACTTCTTTCGTTTTTGACAATATCCCTACAGATAAAATATCAAACAAGGGACCATGCCAAAACTCTTTAAAGAGGGGATGTTACGACCCATGTGTATAGGTAATATTTAATCCTCATGTGGCGCAAGTTGTAAGCCTCCACCATTATTTAGCCCCCAATTAACCAAACTCGGCTCGACGAATTTAAAAAAAAAAAAAAAGTCTTTGGATAATGATGGAATAGATCCCTAATTCGGAATTGTGAAACAGATTTTAATCCAAAGTATCTAAATAAGAGTTCAGACATTGCAAAATTGGACCACAATGTGCTCAAAGACTGCAAGGTTTGAATACTATCGGTATCCATAAAGACCACCCTATTATGCTGATTGCTCTTGAAGCGCTTAGTCAGTACTTTTTTATGGGCGTGTAATGTATCCCTACGTACAACATGTCAAAGAACGATCCATGTCAGATTCATTTTAGGGGTGAACTGTACGGTCTTCATATGGACTGAAGAGGTAATGTCCTGGAGGGTTCAATCTTTTCCTTCTGTTGGAACTAATCCATTGCAAAACAATACTATCAAAGAGGCGTTAAAATCAAAATCATTTCAGTAAGGGTTACGTTAAGACGATGCAATCGATCCATATTATGCGTGTTTTTTTTATATCCGGTATTCATAAATTGAACCTTATTTCGCTGATTCCTCTCAAAGAAATTCGTCAAGACTTCTTTCGCGTCTCAACAATATTGCAAGAGACAAAATGTGAACGAAGTGTCCATATAAAACTCGTTAAAGCAGTATGTTATTGCCCATGTTTATACGTAAGGTATAATCTTCTTACGGCATGTGTTGTACTCGCCTTCTTCTATATAGCCCTCAATTTCTCGACATTGATTCGACGAATTTTCTGTTTGCATAGGCTACTATTGGAAAAGATTCATAACTAGGAAATGTCAAACAGGGGTTGAAATCAAAATTCTCTAAGTAGTGATTCACGCACAGCAAAGTTTGGCTACAGTCTGCCCAACGACTGTAACGGTTTAATATTGACAGTATCAGTGAAGACCCTCTCATTTCTCCGATTGCTGTTGACGAACTTCGTCAAAACTCTTTTGCGTCAGAAAATATATCCCTTTGTACAAACTGTCAAAGAACAATCTATGTCAACGTCAGTTAAGTAATGAACTGTAGGATCCAAATGTGGATTGAAAAGATAATTATATTATGGACTTTATTACAGCTACCAAATATTAAGCTCCCTATTTCTCGAAATCGGCTCAACGAATTTTATTTAATGTTTCCTTCTTTAAAAACACATTCCTAACTAGAAAATATGTAAGAGGCGTTTAAATCAAAATTGTCTAGGTATGGGTTTAATTTGAGCAAAATTATGATGGAATTGATCCACATTGTGTTTTTCGGACCCGGAACCATTTTGCCCCCTCTTATTTTACTGACTTCTCTCAATGAAATTCTCAAAGACTCCTTTGGTGTGTCCAAAATATCCATAGAGATAAAATCCTCATAGAATGGGCCATTCCATGTCTAAAGTCTTTAAAGAGGGCATGTTGAGGCATGTGTGTGTGTGTGAAAGAATTAACACACGGTATGTGTAGTCCACCAACCTTTATATTTGGTCAACAATTTCTTCAAATCGACTCGACGAATTTATTGTCTTTGGCTACTATTGAAACAGATCCCTAACTAGGAAATGTAAAACGGTGGTTGAAGTCAAAATTCTCTAAGTAGGGGTCAGGCATCGCAAAATTTGGCTACAATCTTTCCAAAGACTAGCGGTTTTTAATACTGCCGATATCAGTAAAGACTCTCCAATTTCATAGATTGATTTCGACGAACTTCGTCAACATTGACTTTTGGAGTCAAGTATAGGCCTATCCCTAAGTACAAGTTATGAAAGAATGATCCATGTAAAAATCATTTTAGGGGTGAACTGTTGGATTCACAAATGGATTGAAGAGGTAATCTCCTAGTGGGCTTTGTTATACCTACCTTATATCGAGTTCTCGATATCGGCTTGACGATTTTCTTTAAAACTTTTCTTATTGTTTGAATAGATTCCTAACTAGATACTGTCCATAAGGCATTGTTATCAAAATCCTCTAAAGTATGGGTGAAATTAGTACAAAATATTGTTACAATCGATCTACATTGTGCGTGCTTTTCATATCTGGCACCCGTCGGTTACCCCATACGTTGCAGATTCCTCTGGATGAAATTCGTCAAGAGAAGTCCATGTCAAAACTCTTTAAAAAGGTGATGTTAAGACCTCTTACTGCACGTGTTGTACATATCTCCCAACATATTCAGTTCCCCCAATTTCTCGACATTGGCTCACTGAGTTTTTTAATTAACTTTCACCTAAATAGGAACCGTGAAACGGAGATTGAAATAAATAAAAAAAAATCTCTAAGTAGGAGTTCATGCATCACAAATTTGGATTACAGTCTGCTCAAAGACTGTAATACTTAAAAACTGCCGGTATCTATAAACAAAACTCTCCTATTACTTCAGTTGCTCTCTCCTATACTTCCTTTAGAAGTGTAATATATATCCCTAAGTCCAAACCGTCTAAGAACGATCTATGTCAAATTTTCTTCAATCGTTCCTTTTGTTCGAACTGATCCCTAGCAAGAATCGAACAAAGAGGCGTTAAAATCAAAATGCTTTTAGTACGGGTTATGTTAAGACAAAATATTGATACAATCGATCCACATCGTGCGCGCTTTTCAAAACCAGAACCCAGAATTTTTTTATAATTTTTTTTTTTTTTTTTTTTTTTTGTTTTGTTTTGCTGATTCATTTTAAGGAAATTCGTCAAGACTTCTTTCCTGGATCGAACTCATCTCCAGAAATAAATAGAAAAGAAGGCTCCATGTGTATTTATAAGGTTGTATGTCTTCAATATCGCAAAAGAGAAAATTGAAAAGAAGGGTCAGTGTAAAAAATCTTTAAGGCGAGTATGTTGCGGCCTATGTGTATAACATATACTTTTCTTACTGCTGGTATCCTATTTCTCCGATTGCTTTCGATGAACTTCTTCAATAATGCTTTGTCAGCTAAATATATCCATACGTACAAGCTAGGGAAAAAAACGGTAAATGCCAAAATTATTTTAGGGTCCATATATGGACTGTAGGGTCCATATATGGACTGAAGATGTCATCTCCTGGAGGGCTTTGTTATACCTACCATATATTCAGCTCCCAATTTCTCGACATCGGCTCCATGAATTTTTTAAAAGCGTTTCCTACTGCTGGAACATATTGCCAACTAAATAAAAATCCTCTAAGTAGGGGTTCAATTAGTACAAAATATTGTAGCTGGTACCTAAAGAACCAATTTGGTAAAAACATTGCGGTGAATGACCTTAAAAGTGTTCAGGTATGATGTATAATTTCTTTTAATCAGCAACAAGTAAAAGGTAACCAATTACTGATTGAATCCGGAATAAGAAATAGGTATCCAACTTAAATGTGAATGAATAAGTAGCCGAGTGAATGTGAAAATGTTGGAATCTGGAATAACAAACTTAATGTCAGCCACTTTAGGGTGATTTTCACGCCGATGCTATTGCTTGCATTATTAAGTGGCCACCATACCCACGCAGGTTGTAAAGTACTACAGGGAGTTTTCTTTCGTTTGGGTAATTTCCTAATGGTAAATTACATGAGATGTGTGCAGCTCCTCTGTACGCGCCATTGATGTGACAGTGATCATGAACTTTGGAGCTTTCAGTGAAAAGGCTTTGCTCTCTAAAATCCCTATCAGTCCCAAAGGGACCATCACGAATCCAGCAATGAGTGGCTATGGAAACTCACGAATATTATCACTGCTCATAATTATGTCTGCGGGTGAATACAGCTGTTTTCTGATCAATTTTGTTGTAACTGCAAGTGATTTATTCGAGAAAAACATCAACCGTGTTTGGGACGCTAGCACCCTGGATACTATACAATATTGGTACTGAGTTTGACCGTCGCACATAACTACTGTATAAAAGAACCGGCACGGGGGATGATCAGTAATTATAGGTTACTACATTTGTATGGGAAAATATGAACGAGTTTTTCGGATGGCTACACTGCACGACCTTGGGAGTGCAGTATATCCATCCGACAAAACGAGTTCATATTTTCCCATACAAATGCAGTAACCTTATTATATGCTTATTTTCTTATTCTACCCAAGGCTTAAATATATAAATAAAAATACACTACAAGAAACAAAGTAACTGAATGTATGTCGTATTCCAAACTAAATACACAAGCGTAGACGCATCATTACACAACATTATCAATGCGCACGTAAAATAAATTTGAAGTTGGTGGCGCGCTAGACGTAAGTTTCGAAAGAAAATGGCGTTTTGTCTACTTAAAATTGAAATTTGGAGTCATATTGTGAATGAATGCGCATTGCAACAACTTTTCCATTTGATCTGGAATTAATACGTTTGGGTATTGTTGTCGATTCGACGCAATTTCGTGATTATGGTCTGGATTTATTTACATGAAGTAACTTACATCGGATTCCAGCAGCGTCTGTGCCAGTTCTACATGAAATACATCGTATTGAAGCAGCGAGGCTGAAGTGTGTTGACATCGGCATGCGTGTTTCTGTTCTGTCATTGAATGATTCAGATCATAATGTGGGGAAAATATGAAGTCTTTCAATTGCAATTATCGAAAAGACGCTGTGGAATTTAATGTTTATTTCATTTTGAATGCAGTATGGAGGATGTAACTGCACTTGGAATATACTCGAAATTACAGTACAATTTCGAACTGTGTGATCAACCTTGAGAACCCATGACATGGCTCATGTAATTCTGATTTGCAGAACTAAGAAAGTATATTTTGAGGAAATTCAGGATGTAAAATTGTAAGTATATTTTTGCCATTTTTTATTACCAGCTAAAGAAGACAGTTTGTCTTATAACTTGCATGTTATTTGTAGGGACCCTGTGTGGCGTCTATAGCTAGCCTAAATCTGAAACATTGTATCAAAAAGTTAACGCGGAATGTGCCAAAGCTGCTGATATGTGGCAATCCATGAAACATCTGCTTTAATTGATTCAGAACAAATTTAATCAACCAAAACGTAGACGTCTATTACACGAGTGTACATTATTTGTTTACAAAGTAGTTCCTAATATACTATTGGGCACACGTGTCTTGCACGTGAGTGCAGTGTGAAGGTGTGCAATATCGTAAAATATTGCACGATTCTGACAATGTAAAGTTAACGGAGAAAAAAATGAGCATATAATAACTAGTATTGTTTTATGATCATTGGACGCGTCTTCCACTGGAACGTTGAGACATTCAAAGTCCGAGTAGATGATATAAGGGACCGTCATCTTTCCTTGTACTGCAGAAAATTTGAGAATGTTCTGGCATTATTTTCCGCTTCGGATTACCAATAATCCCGCCACAATAAAAGACATGTTCAATGACCAATTGTTAAATGCTGAATAAATGTCTGCGTGGTTGTTTGTTTCTTTCATGCTGCTATGGCAGTTAAGCAACCGGGCAAGATTCTTTATACACACATAATGAAATAACGATTCTGAAGCAATTATATCACTCAGCAACAGCAAATCAATCTGGATTCGTTCGCGCTGTCCATGTGTGGATAATACAAATGGATGAAAGCCTTTATCCCAAGTGAACATATTAACAGTGGTACCTGGGTAAAGTGTTTCAGATGTGATCAGCGTGTGCTTGGTGACTTGCACAGGAAATTCAATATCACCATAATTAAGTTCACACAGGTTCCGCCTGTATTTTGAGGTTGGTTTTGATTGTAACTTGGTTAATATAACGCTAACAAAATCATCAATTCAAAACATGTTGTCAAAATTCTTTACATTTATCACTGACCGAGAAGGAATTCACTTTGGTGTTGGTATGTAACTGGATCAACAAAATGGTTGATATGGGGAGATATGTAGCTGAACTTGAATACATTGTTCACGAGTCCATTCTGATCCTACATTGGTGCCGAAAATCCTTTAAACTCCTTCGTCGATTTCGTCAATAATAGCTTTTGTGTCTTTACGGTTCAGAATTGTAAGAGCACCGATGAGAATCCACGGTGTTGTGATTTTAAATCCATCCTTTTAACAACTAAGCGGCATAACCAAATGCGCATTAAGGACAATATCCGCCTTAACTCCTGAGGTACCAGAGCGCTGTAATGCCGATATAATTCCAGGAATTATGTTTTAGAGTAGTTGTCGAGCGTCTTTTCCGGTTTTGTATGCGTGTGGGATAATTTCCACATGATTTTCTAATTCACCACTGCGCTTTTGAAACTTAAATACGGGTACTTGTATTTGCTGTACGTTTTCAGTGGCGGCACGTGGGATACAAGAACGTTTTCGTTCACGAACCTGCTCAGCGACCTCGATAGCAGTGGCAAGTGCACTACGACCCTGGCTTTATAATACCCAAAACGCGCCTAATACTCCAAGTACATCAGATTTTCTTGCACCTCTTGGTATTCGTACATTACGCTCACGTGCAAACTGTTTCAGTTGTTGTACCGTTGCTATTGCATTGGCATCCGGTGGTGGATTATCAGGAAAAACAAGGTGATCCAGTGCAAGTATAGGTCTCAAAAATTCATGTATGTAAGATTTTCGCACACTGTTTGGTATTTGTATTTCACGATGTTGGGCGATCTGTTTTAACTGATGCACTATCGGCATGTTTATTTAAAGGAAACGCTTTATCTAATTGAAAAGTCCGTCAGTAACTTGCTAAAAAGTTTTGTACTCTACCAAGATCAGAAACTGCGATTTCTTCCATCTTAGCTCTTTATTCATTTACATGGTACACAGGTCACATGTGTTTGTGCGATAATATTCACGAACAGATTCACATGGCCAGCAAAGCTGATTACATGCTTTGACTCTGATACCACATTTAAGACATGCTTGAGCACCGGTGTCAACACGATACGCAAACAAATGTAATTTACAATATTCATTATGGCGTTTCTGCCGCTTAGTTAATATTTTTCTATGCATGACCTTGACAGGTATTGCGTCCCAATGCCATTGAATTTATCTGTATTTGTAAAGATGTATTAATTAGGCGTAAACACAGTAGATTTTTCCGTTTTATTCAAAAATCGATGGAGTCCGCCAACAGTAACAAGAAATAGTGAATCAGCCGTTTAAAATGATTGACTGTGGCTATTTCAAGGTTCTTATCGTGAAATTCCCTTGAGGCATTCGATAAAATATATTTCCGAAAGGAGTCCGCGTAAATAAGCTCAAACGACCCATCGCTGAATATTACACCAGCTCGATTATAACGGCCAGACGCTGTGCATGTGTATCCAGTAATGCCAGACGTATTGCAAATTTTATCAATAGTTGTTTTCTTGTGTCTAATAATAGCTGTTGAAAATTTTCTCAAGTGCACGAGCTTATCTACATTGACATTGATGTATATCGTTTCGCATAACATATTGTTACGACATTATGGTCATAAACTAAGTAACAGAAAGAAGCAAAGCAAACAAGGTTTGATAAACGTAAATAATTTAATCAGCAAAGATATGAAAATTTAAGATTAGCTTATATTACTATGAATTGAATCCAATATAATCCTTAAAGGTTCTATTCAGGTCCAAAGAATTTAATGTTCCGAACGAATTGCAGATCCTCGAATGTAGGTATCACAATGGCATTGTCAAGATCTCCTTTGAATAATTCACGATAGTCCCAGAATAATGTTCTAATCCAGTGAACACTTTGTAATTCCGATGAATAATCCTAAAATATGTCCCATCTCATATGATATAAACGCAGCATCAGTTCTCTACTTACATAAACATTCAAGAGACTGTTACGACTACATGTCGCAATATACCGCACGTGACAGACCTTACTTATAACTCTAATATTTCTCAATAATTATTGACGTGACCTAACTTCTCCAATGGGAAAAGAATAATTCTTCTAAATTCCCACCTGACCCCACCTGCCAATAAGAAATTACCTCACACTTGCCAACAGTTCTTATTAGTAGAAACTTAACATCTATTAAAAGATCCTATGCAATATATATATATATATATATATATATATATATATGTATCTATATATATATATATATATATATATATATATATATATATATTCACTGTAATATCTTAAATTATAATCTATACCCATGTACAAAATTAGCAATATAATACCTTCTTTAAAGATAATCAATATAATTCACAATCATGAAAAAATTGTACTTAACATAGATACTGTCATGTACCAAGAGTTATAAAATAATATAGACTTACATAACGCATCCACTCATAAAACAGAAAGATTTAAGCAATAAAGCTTTTTTTTTTCTCTTACATGCGGATGATAATACCAATACAATTACACAGGAAGATGTCTTATGACTAACACAACAAATATATACAAATTAAGGCAATACTTCTATACATGTGAAAGTGCATCCGGAATCAGGTTGTCTTTTCCCCTATGTGCCTAATTTCGATATTGTATTCTTGCAACATCGAAATCAATCTCAGCAGTCTATGATTATTTCATCTTTCAGTTTGTCGGTGAAAGCAAAGTGTCTGATCACTGAATACAATAATCGGAGAAGGAGCAGGACTAGTTGTAAAATCGACATTAAAGCCAAACACTCCTCGATAAAGAAATAATTTCTTTTGCGCTTATTTAATTTTATAGAGAAATATCACAGTATATGATCCACACTATTTTTGTCTTCTTGAAATAATATTTCTCCAACCCCAACATCACTTACATTAACAGATATCTAATATGATTAGTTGAGATATGGAACTAAAAGAACTTATGTACTTTTCTATATGGCCTTTCATTTGTCGAAAGCCTCTTGACATTTGTCAGACCAATAAAATTTGGATTTCTTACTCAGCAAATTGATCAAGGGCTCAGCAATTATGGAAAAACGGGGGGGGGGGGGAATCAGATAATATTCAGCACTATCCGAAAATCTCATCAGATGCGTTTTATTGATAGGCACAGGGAATTCAGATATAGCCTTGACCTTAGCATCTATAGGTTTAACTTGTCCAGTCCCACAATATGTCCTTGAAATGTATCACAAGCACGACAAAACTCACTTTTAGATAAATTAATTGTCAAATTTGCAATAGTGAGTCTGTCAAAGGAATCTTACCTGGTATCGTTGTAGATGATGTAAACATTACAATTATCTAGACCAGACGTAATCGTAAGGCGAACCTTTCATCCTAAACAGCATAACTTTATAGTGATAAAGTCTATCTGGGGTCAGGAACGCTGAAATTTCCTTTGTCTTTTCCGTCAGTGGAATTTGCCAGATTCTTTATAGTTGGTCAAATTGGTGACATATTTTGAATTTGCATTTCCAATTTTATCAATGCAGTCATTGATTCTCTGGAATGGAAATGAATCTGTTTTGGTCACACTGTTCACCTTTCTATAGTCTGTGAATGATTAACCTGGTTATCTCTATTAACTGTTATGCATATATTTAATTTGCATTGTTTGTTAATTTATTCTTCTTCTTCTTCTTCTTCTTCTTCTTCTTCTTCTTCTTATTATTATTATTATTATTATTATTATTATTATTATTCCATTATATGCTATTATAATGTAGAAGTGTACGTTGGACTTAACCTTGTCCAAAATCAAGTTTGTTTTCTACTTGACCTGAATTATTGATTATTTTTTATTCTGTAAACAACTAATACATAGCTAAAATCTTCTATATGTGTAAGGGTTAAAGATCGGATCATTATTAATAGAAGTAAACATGTTTATTTGGGTCTGGGTCTAGGTTATTGGAATTCCCCTACTGGTGTACCTCACATAGTCCAATTTATATATTATAATTTTAGTAACAGACTTTCTAATTAATGCTAACATTTTATTTTATTAACATTAAGAACTTCCTATAATTTTATTTTTCATTAGGTAATGGGTTTCTTTTAGAAAAAGTTAATTGTGACCTGAAGTCAAGTTGAAGACTATATAATCTTGTTACTGGAAAGATTATTAATTCGTGCTGTAAGATCTAGCAGAATCGATTATCTATTATTGTTGAGTCCAGAGGTTCATTTGGGCTGAAATTCATTTCATCAAATTATTAAATTCAGTGATTATTTTCTCTGGAATTACAGAGTGCTCATAAAAATATTCTTGGACAGAGATATTCACTGGGATTTAAAGTGAATTAAAACTTGGAATTATATTACTGTGTTTCAACAAAGGACTGTTGATACAACAGCAC
>JAECUM010010805.1:0-12195 GCA_016617855.1 Megalonaias nervosa | reverse complement strand
ATATATATATATATATATATATATATATATTCCAAAAATCTGAAAAAGGTATATCCATATAATTGTGTATAAAAACAGCATCAACATCAATTACCAAGAGAAAGGTATGGTCCGGCGGTGAAGAAATTCCATGTACTTTGGATGTTTTAATGTATTTTCATTCATTCTTTCATAGTTTATGTAATTCATGGACAGCAAGTCTCAAAACTCACCAATAGCAGCAGGCAGGGTGAACCCTACAAATTGGTTTCGAGCAAATTTGTCTAAAACATAAATGTTCCTACAGAGGCTGAAAAAAAAGGTCAATAACGCTAAACCGAACCTCCTAACTTTTATTATTACCGTATAGTTTGAAAAACGAATAATAAATCGTTTGGGTTAGCTCATTTTTGTTATTTTATTTTTGATTTTTTGTTTTTTATGTTATAGTGCGTTTAGTTTACTCGGCGGGTCAATTAATTTTTGTCAGTCACCCTGCCTGCTGCTGTAATTTAAACAATTATTATAAATATTATTAATATGGTTGTCATCGGAGAACCTCATTCAGCTAGATTAGCACGAGAGCGACTAGAAGGAATTAAAAAATATTTACCTCTTCGTGATGCTGTCAAGCAACAATTACAAGAACGACAAGAATCTCATGTTGAATTTGAAGAGGATACAAAACAATTATTTAAACCGATTGTCGAACCAACAAAGAAAATTGTTACAGCAACTGAGGCAACACAACGAGCTCTTGAAACATTACCTGCTGATATTGCCGTCGTATTCAAGCTGCTCAACCTGGGGCTCAACCACAACCACAACCACAACCACAACAACCAAAAACCAGAACTAAGATAATAGATAAATTTACACCTGAAGGTATTGCTGCTATCAAGGACAAAGACCAATTACTTGATATTGCCGCATTTGGATATTATGAAAGACAAAAATATGTAAAACCAGAACATGTTAAATCTCTGAACTCTGCTAATTGGATTAAGGATGTATATCGAATATATACTGATATTCCAGAAATTAGATCTAATAAAGATATTAAAGATTTTAATGAATTTGATGAGGCTGTACATAACTATATAAAAGAAAAAACTAAACAATTGCCACAATCTCCAAAACCACAAAAACAACCACGATTTAAATCACCACGATCACCACTGCTATCACCACCACCACCACAACAACAATTGCCACAAATATTACCACCACTACCACCACAACAACAATCTCCAAAACAACAAAAACTAAGCAAAAAGGAAGATGAGGAAGAAGAATATTGGCCGTCAGACACCTCTTCTGGCAACGTAAGTGGAAGTGGATTTACTACTCATGGAAGTGATCTTATTCTATGTCCTAATAACGTTATCTCTGACGTTGAACGACTAGAAATCCTCATCGGAGGAAAACGAGCTGGTAATAATTCTCCAGAAATAATTAATGAAGCAGCTGATATCTGTAGACGGTTATTTACTGGTGGTATCATGGACGTTGATGTTTATCAGTCTCTTATTAATGAAATTGCCGATGACTACTACAGTGACTGAGTACGTAATTAAATACAATTACTATAATAAAATGATCGTACATAGTACTCAACGTGGACCAACCATGGTCAGGGTAATAAACTCACGATTACCAGTATACAAAACAACCTACGGAGATGGACTAGGTGATGTTGTTCAGGGTCTATTTAGAAGGATAGCCCCAAAAGCAATACCGATTGCAAAGCAACTGGGTATGAAAGCTATTGATGTTGTTCGTGAAAAAGGTATTGGTGCTGTTGGTAATCTCGCTGGTAAAGCATTTTCAGCGATCAAAGATAGACTAACACGATTAATACGACGCAAACCTCAACCTGTAAAATTACCTAGCACTGAAGTAATGCCTGCAAATGTCAGTAAAATAATAAATCAAGTTGCTAATCAAAAACTAGCAGAGTTGGCTGACGTACCATTATCAGAAAAAGAAAAAAATATAACCGCTAGTCTGATAGCAGGAAGTGGTCTCACTTCCCGAAGTGGTCTTCGTTTTAGACGATAATAATTATAATAAAGATGTTCAAGCGCATATCTGATCCCGCATTCGACATGGACGCACCAGTACTTAAAGATGAGTCTGTGCGTGATTATCAATATTATTCTTATGACGCTCGAATTCCAGATCAGCGTGGACGAATTGAACTGCAAGTTCAGGATACAAGTAGGTATTTCCTACCCGCTGAGGCTTTTATTGAGTTTGAAGGTGAAATTTTAAAAATGGATAATACTGCATATGGAGCCAATGACATATTTAGTTTTGTTAATAATGGTATTATGGCGTTATTTGACAGCGCTACGTATATGATTGACGGAAAAAATATTGAATCAATCCAAAAAGACGTTGATGTTGCAACAACAATATTGGGTCTTGCTAGATACAGCGACGATTATTCAAGATCAGCTGGTCCATCAATGATGTTTGCAAAGGATACAACTGATTACCCTAACAATATACAATATAATATAAGACGACCTAGAAACAACGCCAACACCAATGACGCTGATGTGTGGCAGGTGGTTCATGGTGTTAATCCAGAATTTAATTTAGGGTTTACAGTACGTCGATCAATGTTGAAAGGTAATAGGAGATTTTCATGTGCAATTCCACTTTCACACATATTTGGATTTTGCAGAAATGTCAGAAAAGTTATTTTCGGAGCTAAACATACTGGTGTACTCGTACGAAAGGCTACGGACGATGATGCAATATGGCACCCCGCTGGTGTTGATCCTGCTGCAACTGCTGCACTTCATGGTAAAGTAGTATTAACCAAACTTTCATTATGGATGCCGGTGATGACTCCATCAATAACTGAAGAAGATCGGTTACTTGCTTTTATGAATCAAGGTGGTAAATCAGCGTTATCATGGTTGACAATGACCACAGATGCTGTTCAGAGTAATATTGATGGTTTATTTACGTGGCAGATAACATCACAACAAGGTGTTTCTGCACCACGGCATATTTTTATTGCATTACAGAATAATGCACGAGTAAATAATCAACTACGTAGTATTATGATATTTGATAATCTTGGTGTTTCCGAGGTTTCGTTAAGGATAAATGGGCATCAAGAACCATCTGAAGATATTTTATTGAATTTTGATCAAAATCATGTAGCACGTGTATATCATCGTCTAATGACGTTCACGGGTCGTGATCAAAATATTGATACTGGTTTACAAATATCACAATTGGATTTTACAACCTTATATCCAATTTATTACTTTTCGCTCGAATATTTGGATTTATACAGACAGTCAGTAGTTGATATACACTTTCGAGCTCGCGTGCTGAAGCCAGTAGGAGCAGTAGGACCACCAGTAGTAGAAGGTATTGACAATTACAGAGCAATTGCTGTCATACTCAGCGATAAATCGATGTTACTTGAAGGTGTTGGTGGACGAATGCGAGTAGTTGATGCGCCAGTAGAAAACATGTAATTAGATCGTTTATGAATATTATAATGTCGTATAATCACGTTAGTGTTAGTCTGACTCCTGGTCAGATTAAAAGGATACAATCAGCATCAAAAAATAATTGAGGATTAAAAATATCACTAAAGAAAGATCAGATGAGCGGTTCAAATAAATTATCTCTTACAGAACGTCAGCTCGGGCATTTCAATGAAGCCAAAAAATCAAATAAAGGTATAAAACTTAATCTTTCTGCGGGTGCCATTAAAGATATTATTAAGACGGGTGGTATATTTCCACTTCTTGCAGCAATACCAGCATTAATTGCCGCTGCAGCCCCAGCTGTTGCAAAAGCAGCTGCATTAGGCGCTGTTGGAACCGCTGCTGGAATGGCATTAAAGAAAGCAACAGGAAAGGGAATTAAAAAAAAGGGAAGGGGTCTAAGATTACCAGGAACTCCACATTCATGGTACGGAAAGGGCCTAAGATTACCAGGGACAGTTTACTGATATCTCCTATGTCCAATTTTGATTTACTGGATGCTGCTAAAAAAATTAAAAATAAAAAATTTTAGAGGAGTTTGCATGCGCGATCAATTACCAAAACAACCAAATAACATTGAAACAGGTATTATTAATCTCGATGAAAACTCTGGTCCAGGCACGCATTGGGTCACTTATGCAATTGATCCACGTGGAATTATTTATTTTGATTCATATGGACTAGCTCCACCAAAAGAATTCTTAAAGTATATTAGCGGCTATCAAAGTACTCCAATATGGTATTCAACATTACCTACACAAACATTAACTGATCCACCAATATGTGGTCGAGAAGTACTTAACGTACTTGATGCTATATCAAAATCAACAAAACCACCCCACAATGTTGTACATGAATATACTACGACGTCACATTTAAACAGACATTAGTAAATATAATGGTGGATATTTATGGAAGATCTTCTCGTGGTAAAGGTCATCAGCAAGCTGATTTATCTAAATACGCAACTCTCGATCAGCTCAGAAATGAAATTGATGATTTATTAAACATAACCAGTGTGGATCAAAATGAAATAGTCGTTTTTCAGGATAAGGAAGGACGATTAAAAACTAGTAATATACAACTTCCAGATGTACTTATACGAGTTCTTAATGCGGTTGTTAATAATATAGTTACTTTTACTGATCAGGGTAAAATACAAGATTCCGGTACGTCAGTCAACGATTATATTAAGAAAGCTGGTGATTCATTTACAGGTTCAATTATTATGAATCAAAATAAAATTACAGGTCTTGGAAACCCAACCAAAGTTGCGGACGCTGCAACAAAGAAATACGTCGACGATCAAGAATCTAAGTACGTATTGGTCAACGGCGGTATAATGCGTGCATTTCTCAACATGAATAATAATGGCATTAATAATCTTAGAACACCAGAATATGATTTTGATGCTGCAACGAAAAAGTATGTTGATGATAAGGAAATTCCTATAACAACTTCGCTAGCTACAATTAATGATGGAATTGCTTCATTTAAAACTGATTATATTAATCACGTACAAACTTTTTTAAATTTTCGTAGAAATGTAAACAAATCCATTAAAGATTTTTTTGGTGATCCACCAACCGTTGACATAAAACTAGCCGACGTTAACATGAAACTCAATGATATTGTCAGTGGAATACCTAGTATTGTTAAAAAAACTAATCTAATTAAAATTCCACACGGACAAATTAAAAATATCGTGTACACAGTAGCATCAGGATCATCAACATGGACACCACAAAATAATACACTCGAACATACCGCAGAAGTAACTGGGTTATACAGGTTATCTATATACGGTTCGGAAATTAATGCTGCCTCTTCATTATCACCGAATGAATATCGTAATCCTCTATTGGTGATGCTAACCAAGAACATCAAAGAAATCTTTACTCTGATATCAACAGAAATGCCTCCGAGACGTTACTGGTGGTGCCTAGAATTTGTATCTGAAACTTAATTAAATGACGTTGTTAGTATAATGGATCAAAATCAGTCTCGCATCGACGTTCAACGTTACAGATGCAATCAGGTATGTGAGCGTCTGACTAAACTAAATAATTTTATCGACTATTGTAACACGAAAATAAAAAAATAACAAAAGACGTATAATTGTCATCGATGTAGTTGTTTACTCGGTTTCTGCTGTTATTACTGGAACAGGATTATTATTATCAATGTTGACGATGACAGCACCTACTGTTATAACCATTATTGTTTCAGCATCAACGACTATTGCTGGAGTTCTAGGTATTATAACCAAAAAGATAGATACTTGTACAAATGCTAAACTGCACGATTATATGATTAAATTACATACAGTGGCAGATGCATGTTCTAAACTATCTTTGTACGTTTCTTCGTGTGTCAGTGATGGTGAAATATCCGATACTGAATTTGCTATGATTATGAAAACCTATGATGACGCTTTTAAGGTGATCGCTAATGATTTTAATGAATTAAATAACAACAATAATAATAATGACAGACAGGGAGTTACTTCAGCAGATCGTCACTAATACGACTCCGTCAAAAACTATTATGATATCGTTAAGTTCGACCAATCCTGAATTTAGTGTCAATTTTCCAACATCTATTCCTGCAAAAGAAATAGCATTAGCACAGTTACGGGTTTATTATAGCTGGCCAAATATTAGATCAAAACCATTTGGTGGACTACAGCCAAATAATTCATTAGTATTCGCTAATAAGAATAAGTCTGATGGAACTCCTGATTGGCAAGTAGTTGCTATTCCAACGGGCAGTTATCAAATAGAACAGATTAATGATGAGTTCCAACGCAGAATTAAATCTATTACAGGAAAAGAATCAAAAATAGCAATTACTGTCTACGAACCAACACTATCTGCGGTTATTGAAATAAATTCCCCTGATTACTCCGTAGATATTTATCAGAGTTCGATTAGATCAGTATTAGTTTGGCCTGAAGATCCACCGGTTTATCAAGGACCACCAGAACCACAGAGATCTGATTTCGTCATAGATGTTAAAAAATTTATACAACTTCCAGAATATCGAAAAACTTATCCGTTTATAGAGACTCCGGATGCTTATCGTGGTTATGCACAGTATACTCATTTTATAGATTTTGTTCGGGGTAAAGGTAAAACAAGAATAGCAACAATTAATGTTGAAGAAATTAACTCAAAATCAAGACCAATTAAATCTGAACACGGACGTGTACTTAATGATCTAAGAAATTTATTTTCTAGCATTAGCACTTCCTACAACGATGACTTAAAAAATCAGATAATTGAGACAATACAACATTTGAATCAGGTTGCATCAGACTTAGAATATGTAAATAAGGCTATCGTTGACAGAGAGAAAACATTAAACGCACCGGCAGATAGATTTCATAGTACTTATATAGTTAATGAAGATGATCCTATTCAGCGTGTAAGCTATAAACGCTTATTTAAAACAGTATTTCTTAAATATTATGGAATCACAGAAGAACAGCTACCAACATTTGTAATTCCCGGATTTAACTCTGAAGAGCTAAAGAAATCAGTTAATGATCTTATTGATGAACACTTTAAAAAAATATGTGATTCATGGAAAAAATTAATACCTACACCGGTTATACTAAAACATAATAACAATCCCTTTGGTGCCGGACGTCATATCTCACCTGGTATTGTAAATATAACAACAACAATTGCAGTCAATCTAGTATGTGACGTAATTGATGACAGTTATCAAGTAGATCTTTCAAAGTCTAATCAGGCCCAACAGGGGTATATACTATATACATTCAGTCCTAAAGACCCGCCTGGGTGGTTAATTGTATCTGAGCCAATTAATCCAATTTATTTACGTGTACATAATCCATTTCTGACAAGAATAAATTTCAAACTCACTGACCAGGCAGGAAACATTTTGGATCTAAGACAAGAATCTCTTAATATTAATTTGTATATACGCTCATAGAACGTCTGATTATTTAATCAGGGGGACAAAAAAATAATCTGATGAGTAAATACATGAATAATAATCAATTCTATGATTAAAGCAATTGTATATATAATAAAGCGAGATAACTCGGCTATCTCTCTCTGCGGAGTAAATTAAATGATTATTTCCCTTACTACTACGTCGTTACCTGTACAAACCCAGTTGTATATATGTGTATAGCGTATTAGTCCGTCTGTCTGTTACCTTAACGAACTATAAATTATACGTGCAAATTATTTTATGAATTTTGAAAAACTGAAGTACAGTTCTACATTCTATTAGTAATACAAGTTCTGTGAGACAGCACAAATATTTTATATATACTTAAATTTAACTATATTATTGATAAAAGAGCGATGGCCGAAGTGGTAAGACGGTTGGACGTAGATCGAAGTTGTGCAGACTCTCGTGTGTTCGAGTCTCCAAAAATGCTAAAGATATTATCTTGCATTTGGCGACTGATGCTATTTAATTGGGGGAACCCGGAGAATTTCCTCGATATCCACAACAGACAAAATACACTCTCCTATCATACACCCTTGAGGGGTGTACCTTTTACACTCCCCGGGTTTTGTATGGGGGGAGAGTGTACAAAATCTGTTGGACGTAGACAAGATTCCCCCGTCATCACCATTTGTATATATTCATGTTCATACAATCATAATCATCTGTATATAATCATCACCATTTGTATATATTCATGTTCATACAATCATAATCATCTGTATATAATCATCACCATTTGTATATATTCATGTTCATACAATCATAATCATCTGTATATAATCATCACCATTTGTATATATTCATGTTCATACAATCATCCTCAAAAAACAGTCCCCTGACCTTCTGATCCTGCTACGATGTCATATGGCAACTTAGAGGTTCACATGGGGTTATGGGGACTACATTTTTTTAAATAATTATTCAGAGACTGATATTATTTTTTATTTTAAAGAAATAATTATTATATAATGAACCAAGAAAACATTAATGATATTATTTCTCCTATTAAAAAATTAAAACATAACGGAATAAATCTATCTCGATCCTGAAAAAATATTATGCGATTATGAAATATTAAAACAAAGAAAAACTGACAATAAATACACATTACCATCCAATTATAAATTTGTAAAATTAATCTATCAGTCTATGCTTGAATCCTTGGCGGTGGTAAATGAAAAACAGGTAAAGCTATTTGCGCCTCTTGCACGTTCGATCGAAAATATTAGATCCGAACTATCTCGTGAATATGAGAAAAAGAAGATCGTGGATAATCGTGTAATGCAATTAAGAAAAATTATGTTATTTGATTCTGTCAAAAGTGAGAGTGACACTGAGAGCAGCGACGATGAAGGTACCCATGGCAAAATATAGAGTCAAACTATATACAATTTATTTATTAGTAAGACAGAGTTAGATATATTCAAATATTATCCGCTGATCGTATTGTATTGAATATGCAGATCTGTATATTGTATTTGCGACACGTTGTACTGATTGTGGATGTATGCTAAAATATCTGGCAGTCGCATATATTGATGGAAAAGTTATTTCCCGTCCTGTTTCTGTATTTATGGATTTAATAGATCTTCTTGTAAACTTTTTGCATTTTCCAGTATTTCCGCGTGCAGCATTCTGACTAGGTGTAATAGCCTGTAGGTTAGATAACCGATTATTATGGGGATTTCCATCAATATGATCAACTACAAGTCCATTTTTAACGATTCCAAAATGACATTCAAATATGAATTTATGTGAGAGATAATTTTTTCCCTCAACACGGATTCTGAGATAACCAAATTTATTAACACTACCTACTGGTTTTTTCAATCTGCAGTGTCTGATTACACCATCTCGGGATGCTTCATAATTTGTATATACTGGATGTTTTACAAATTCGTGTTTCTCATAGTACTCAATTTTCAATTTTCTTATAATATCATTGTCGATGATTTCATCATAAGTCTGATTTGTCTGAGTCATTTTTATATAATAATATTATTTGTCTAAATCATTGTTTTTTGAAAATCTAGCCAGATAATCTTCTTCGGTTTTTATAGGAGAGTCAGTGTTATTTTTTTTATCATAATATCGTTTTAGTTCCCTGAATTTTTTTTCCGCCACATTTTAGACACAATTGAGTTTTTCCTCTGACTCCAACACCGCATTGAATACACGGTATTGGTCCTGTACTTCCATTTTTGATACTCTGTGCATGATTTCCGCAGTATTCATTCACGCACGGTTTATTACAAAGAGAAGTATATCCAATTCTGAGCCAAGCACATTTGTTTTTTGTTTCAAGCATTATATATATACTAAAATTTTAATTTAAATATTTGTTTTAATTATATGAACGAATTATCGGCAATTGAACCTCAGATATCCAGATTTGATCTTGACAGACTATCAGAATATAAATTTAGTACTTTGATGCAAGATCTGGCATTAACGGATGAGGATATAACCGAACGTATTCGTGAAGCAAAAAATGAATTTCGTGACGATGGCGCTGCTCATGTATGGTCAACATATAGAGTTGGAAATGTTACTAATATGATGAATGATGAACGAGGAAAAGTAATTATTAATCACCTTGATGATCAAAAATATTTTATTTTAATAAAATTTATTGTAAATACAGAAGATGATATTTGGATTATTCGTGATAAGCGCGATCCAATCCGTGAGCAGTCAGGAAATAATATTGTTCTCTTAAATAATAAATCTAAGCCTGGAATACTAACCGGTATTGATAAGATATATTATGAACGTGCATATCCAGTTACTGCAGTTGTATATGCAATATATCCGCTTAATAATAAACCTGACGTCGGGGATCTAAAGCCTATGAAACTGTCAGAGTCAAGAATAAACTGTGTAGCTGAACGAGTTACAGAACATTTTACAAACGCGATACGTGGTAATGGTTTAACAGATTTACGATGTAAAAAAATAAATACTTGGGCAGAATCAGTTAAAGATACCGGAGCGTCTATCAAAGATGTCGCTGAATTAGAAAAGAAATTAATATTTCCAATAACAGTAAAGACGTTAACCGGAGAGATTTTATATAAACCAAAATACACAAAAAATGGAGCTCCAATAGATATTATTGATCATAATTCGCACGCATGGACCTCAACAGTAACAATATTTCCACGAGATAGATCGGTTAAATTTTATGATGGTCATATATTTGATTTTATCAAAAATATCAGTAAAAGTGACCCTGTGTCCGTTTGGTTATTTCAAAGTTCAGAATATGATCATTACGATCAATTTGTACGACCTAATGGTGATATTTACCGTATAGAATCTCTTAATGTAGAAATGGAACATCTTGCGCTGAAATATACTTCTGACGATGTCAAAGTTAGACAATTATTAAATAATTGTTTTACAGTTCCATCCGTAGCGGCTCATTTCGCTCAGGAAAAAAATTTATGGAAACCAACACGATCGGAATTTCTTGAAGATATTCATAAAAGCTGCGTAGAATATGGACACGGAGGATTATGGAATACTAAATATAAGTATAATGACGTTATATCCGTCGATATGGTAGCGTGTTATCCTGGAAGTTTTCTTGGATATGGAGAATGTTCTGAATACTTTAAGAGATTCGGACATCCATCACACGAGATGACCAGAGTTGCGATAAACGGACCATTACCAGATTTTGATCTAACCGGATTTGCTCATGTAGAATCATTCGAGTTTGCAGAAAATCTCCATCCGATTACTTATACTTGGTTTGGAAGACATTTTTCAGAAAAATGTTGGGTTCCAATAGTACTATTGCGATATATGTTTGATGTTGGAATTTTAATATCTTTACAGGTGAGCGAGGCGATCATATCGTATAGTCCACAGAAACAAGTTTGGTTACCAGAACCAAATAGATTTAATATTGATGATGCCAGGAAAGAATTCCCTAATCTTAATGAAGATGATATTATTAAAATTACTAATAATATACGTAAATGCAGAGACGAGCATGATGGAAAACTTGCAAAAGATCTTGGTAGAAGGATAATTGGTAAATTTACTCAAGGAGGAGCCTATGATCATAAAAGACACTGTACAAGATTAATTATGGACGATGCTGAACTCGATTTTATAATTGCTGATACAACAGAAAAAAATAAATTTATAAATCGGAGTAATGCTTATTTGTCAGACGGAACCAAACTAGGTACAATTGTAAGTTATCTTGATGGTGACTCACCGCAGTTTACTCATTTAAGATCATCTATGTTGGCATATGTTTCTATAAATCTAATGTCTATGATAAATAAATTTCCTCGTGATGCTGTCAGAGTCGCCACGGATTCGTTTTATATAAATAAAAAATATACGGATTTGTTAAAACCGCTACTTGGTAATGGTGAATGGGGATCATGGAGAATAAAACAAGAAAATATACTTAGCTATTCTGAATCTGCCGACGTTGAAATTAAAGAAATATATTACAAAAATAATCAAGTATCAAAGTCATCAGCACCATCTGTATATGATCCTGTGGCTAGACATAAAACTGTTTATCTTAATGGATGCGGTGGTTCAGGTAAAACAACACGTGTGATTAAATTATTCATGAATAATAATTCGATATAATTGTTTTGACACCGACACATAACCTCGCCAGAGAGATAAAAGAGCGAGGAGTAAAATCGTGTACTTATCATAGTTTCTTTAGATGGTG